>PVKV010007608.1:0-94668 GCA_004027835.1 Alouatta palliata
AAACCCCATTGCTACTAAAAATACAAAAATTAGCTGGGCATGGTGGCATATACCTATAATCCCAGGTACTCAGGAGACTGAAGCAGGAGAATCATTTAAACCCAGGAAGCCGAGGTGTAATGAGCTGAGATCACACCACTGCATCCCTGCTGGGCAAAAGAGCTAGATTCAACAAGGAAGGAAGGAAGGAAGGAAGGAAGGAAGGAAGGAAGGAAGGAAGGAAGGAAGGAAGGAAGGAAGGAAGGAAGGAAAGAAGGAAGAAGGGAAGGAAGGAAGGAAGGAAGGAAGAAGGAAGGAAGGGGGAGGGAAGAAAAAAGGAAAGAAAGAGAAAAAAGAAAGAAAAAGAAGGAAAGAAAGAAAGGAAAGAAAGAAAAACATAAGAAAGAAAGAAAGAAAGAAAGAAAGAAAGAAAGAAAGAAAGAAAGAAAGAAAGAAAGAAGAAAGAAAGAAAGAAAAGAAAGAAAAGCAGGCACTAGTTAACAGTGTCTTCAGCTAAATATCTAACAATTTTGAAAAAGGGGATGCTTTCTGGGCTGCATTTTTATCTGGAGCTTGAGGTCTTCTTCCAAAAGTATTCATATTATTGACAGAATTCAGTTCTCTGAATTTGTAGGATAGAGGTCTTGCTTTTTGTTTGTTTGTTTGTTTGTTGTTTGTTTTTCTACTAGCTGATGACAAAAGGTTGCTCTCAGACCCTCGAGACTGCTTTCTCGTCTTTACACATGGGCTCATCATCTTCAAAGCCATCAGTGGAGAATGTTCCTACTGTGGAATCTGTCTGGTTTCAGTAAGGGGTCAGTCCCATTTAAGGGCTCACCTGATTAGATTAGCACACCCACCTAATTTCTCTTTTTATTGACTCAGTGTCAACCTATTAGTAGTCAAATCATGAGACTGATATTCCACCATATTGACCAGGAGAAAGAATTTTCCAAGGCATACACAATAAAGGGCAGAAATATCCAGGGCCACCTTAGAATTCTGTCTAATTCTGCCTAACACATATTTTATATAATGCAAAGAAACTGTATTCTAGTTGTTGACAGCACAAATTTTAGAACTATACTTCCTGATTTCAACACCCAGTTGTGCCATATACTAACCACACAGTCTTTAGCAAGCTACTTAAATTTAATGTACTTCTGTTTCCTCATCAGTAACATACACATTATAATAATATACTACCTTCCAGATTGCTGTAAAAGTTTTATCTATCTATCTATCTATCTATCTATCTATAGACATGGAGATAGCAAAAGAGAGAGAGAGAGAGAGAGAGAGAGAGAAGAGCGCTTAGAGCAATGTGTAGCACATAGCACTATATACATTTTGGCTATTTTATTATTAGTTAGAATAGAAATATGCAAAGCAAGTGATACATTTTATTTAATTAAGCTTTCCTGCCCTGATCTTGGTCCCAGAGCTCTTCCATAGTTCCCTATTTATCCATTTCTTCTCCAGTCTTCTGACTGCCTTACCTAATTGCCAATTAATATTTTCTAACATGTGTGCTAATTAAGTAATTGTTTCTCAGCTTACATTAAGACCTATTCACATTGTGCTGAGGTGGGAGGTAGCATTTAAAGACCAATAAAACTGCAATGATTTCAAGGATTAATTTCTCATACATGAATACAACACCTGATAATTGATCTGTACAATATTTTGAAGTAAGATTTTCTTAATTTACATACTTATATTTATTTGATTTTTATTACTCACAAGAAAATTATAATGATAAGTGATTACCTTTAGTAGACTATGATTGCTTAAAATAATTTGATATATACTGATTCATTTTTAAAAATCTGGTCCCATCAGTAGAAAAAGGGGCTTGACAATAAAGTTTACAGGACAATCAAACTGATTTACAATTTATTTGGAAAATTTATTAGTTATTTGTCTGATGAGGAATGCCTCATGAAATTTTTCATTTGAAATTATTACTAATTGAAAAATAAAAATATAACAATGATTTAAAAAAAGAACATAGGTAGTGACAAACATGTACTTGAAAAACAGAGAAACTGCAAATTATGACATCCAGAATCTAAAGATAGTTCTGCAAATAACTTTCTCTGTGACCTTGTGAAAATTCTCAAGATTATTGTAGGATCCTTCACACTTAACAACAAAGGTTGAAAACTCTTCAGATATTAATTCTCTACTTTATGACTAAAAACTAATATCATCATTAGCTTCACTGATAAATTTATAATAAATGCCAGTTGCAGTTTTGCTCCATAAGCCAGATAAACCTGAGTGAACTATTTTTATAATAGCTAACATTCTAATGTGAATTTATAATTTAAAAATGTTTTCATAAAATATATTATTTAGTTTTCACATACACACCATGAGATAAATACAGTACTAATTGTTATTCCCACATTATCAGTGGAATAAGGGTAATTTAGGGAAGTTAAGTCACTTGCAAAGAGGCACATAGTTAATGAGTCTTAGCACCATGACTTAATTTTAGACTTCTGTGTTTTCTTTTTCAGCACATAATGCTACCATTTTCATGTTATTTGCACTATAACATACACTAAAACTTCTATACTTTTAAACATTTAGAGCAAATAAGATAGGAATTACCAAAAAAAAAAAAAATGTTGTTTTCAACCTGGATTGGTTCGGCCCTCCTTAGGCAAGCTGGTTGTGTTCACTCCCTGGAAGTCACGATATTGATTTGGAACTTAGTGCAAACACCAACAGGTTTAGCACAAAATAGCCAAGAACTCCTGGACTCAAGTGTTCCTCCTGCCTCAGCCTCCAGAGTAACTGGGATGGACATTGTTCAAAATAAAACATAGAAATGGATAAAAAGCATATTAATAAATTTTCAATGTTACTAATCATCAGAGAAATGCAAATTAAAAGAACTATGAAATACTTTCTGATACCCATCAGAATGGCCAATACTAAAAGTCCCCCCCCAAAAAAAAAGTTGTTGGCAAGGATGAAAAGAAAATAGAACACTTATGCATTGTGGATGGGAATATAAATTAGTACGATCTCTATGGGAAACAGTATGGAAACTTCTCAGAGAACTAACAGTAGAATTAACGTTCCATCCAGCGGTTTCACTCAATGAATACCGTGTATCAACTCAAAGGAAAAGAGATTGTTATATCAAAAAGACACTTGCACTTGTATGCTTACTGCAGCACTATTCACAATGGCAAAGACATGGAATTAATCTAAGTGTCCATTAACAGATGATTAGATTTTAAAATGTGATATAAAACCTTATATATATATATATATATATATATGCAATGGAATAAATATATATTAAATATAATGTATATGCAATGGAACACTATTCAGCCATTAAAAATAATGAAATAACATTTTTGCAGCAACATGGATGAAACTGGTGCCATTATCTTAAGCGCAACGGTCAGACACAGAAATACATGTTCTCATTCATAAGTGGGAGCTAAATTTTATGTATACATAGTTGCAGAGTGTGAAGTGATAGACAGTGGAGACTTGGAAGGGTGAGGAGCTGGGAGGGGATTAGGTGATGAGAAATTACTTAATGGATACAATGTGTGTTATTCAGGTAATGGAAACCCTGCCATCCCTGACTTCACCTCTATGCAATATAGGCATGTAACAAAATTATGCTCCACAAATTTATACAAATAAAAATTTGTCAGACCTGAGTAACACAATACTGTACACTGTCCTTCGCATTTGGGTGGTAGGTAGAATAATAAATTTAGTAGTTACAGTGAGTCAAGATGAGTTTTAATAATTAGATTAATTAGATACTCATGAAAATTCAATAGTTACTTGGAAAATTTTGGTTCTTACAGCTTAAATTAATTCCAAATATTCTAAATTATTTGTTTTTCTTTGAGTAATCTAAAATATCTAGGTCCAAGAGGTGTCTCCATGTAGACTTTGCAACAATAATACAGGAAATAACTTCAAAAGTTTAATTAGGTGATCAGTAGAGTACTTGAATAGCATATTTCTTCTTGTATCATCTTTAATTTCTCATTATTTACATCTGGGTCATAATTTACACAACTGCAAGCTAAGGTTTAGAGGTGCCAATAGAACCCATGCCATTTTCTTATCTAACCACTATAAAAACTTTTGTTTCAGTGGGACAAGTTGTCACGAAATCTTTTGACTCCATTGATCAGAGTTCAAAAGAGATACAGAAGATCTGCAGCACAGAAACAATTGGCAAAATATAACTGCAGCATTAACTGTATGCATTAAGAGTAACCTTCCTAAACACAATAAAAAATACATTTGTCAAGCTTTACTTTTAATTTTTATGTGATTTAGCGCAAATAATTTCTTCTATTGTCTGTATTAATTTATAGTCTATGAAGCACTTTTGTGCCTTACCATATTTCCAAGGTGAAGTAATGTTAAGGAAAAAAAGAGTCATCTGGAAAAGCAGGATAATGATATAGTAATTGTCAAACAGTTTGAATTTGTTGGAAGAAAATATATGAAGCAATTTGAAGCATTATTATTTAATGAAAGCAGCTATATCTCTATCTCACATTCACATAAGCATAACTCTATAAATTATAAATGAATCTTTTTGCTTTGAATAAAAAAAAGGGAGGTAAAATTATCATTCATCAACAACTTGACATGTCAAAATATAAAAAAAACTAGCTTTATCTACTAGTTTGAAAAGCAAATCAACCTAGTGGTAAAATATCTTTCTTTCAATAAGAAAAAGTTTATTTTACTGATTATTTGACTCCATGTCTTTTTATTTTTAGTATAAATATTAATTTAAAACAGTTTATCAATATTTTTTATCTTGCCTGCCTCAAAATAATATCATTTTTTCCCACATCCAAACTTGAATAGAAATCTTTTATCGTAGATATGATAGCCATTATTTTTCATATTTCTTATTAGGTCTTTCCATTGATGGTATTCACTATCCAATAAATACTTATTAGGCACCTGTTAAATGGTACTAGAAGTTTTGAGGTTTTTAGGGATACCACAGATTGCTATGATACATGATAGATGCTTGCATCTGGCTTATAATGACAGAGCAGCAGGTGTGAACTACCTAAACTAGGCTATGGGAGAAGAGTAGTCTATAAGAACATTTACTGTGTGCCTCTCAGGCCAGTCTTATTCTTGTCTACATGAAAAGAACATAGTCCAGGGAATCATGCCAAAGTCTTTCTATTGTCGCAACTGTCATTTCTATCTTAAAGACTTTTGTTGAGATTGGCCATTCAGGAAGCATATACCATCTTTCTTCAAGGATTCAGAGCTTTTCTGTCTTTTTAGGGATAAATAAAGATTTGACCTGCTATTTCAGAAAAGTGTACCTTTTCTTGTTCCACATGTTTCTATAGACTTTTTGATTAAAAAAAATCAGTTTTCAATTTTTGTTTACAGAAACTTCCACTAAATGTTAACTCAATGATTTCTTGACATTTTATGAAAAAATATTTAATATTTATTCACTTTCTGTTTAATAAGAATAATTTGCGATGTCTCTCTTGAAGGAGCTAAGCTAGTAATTTTGGAAATATGCTATTTTAACAACTATTTTTATAACATCCCATTATATAAAGAGCACTGTGTATATTGCTGTGAATTACAATTAAAAAAAAGGTTCATAGCCTCAAAAAGCTAATAGTCAAGTGAGAGGATCTGACATGCACAGTACGTTACAATAGCATAAAAATGTATTAAATGCTTATTAGCCATGCAAAGTATAAAACAAGCACTAAAGACAAAAGCAAAAAAGAAGGATAATTTCGCATGAGCATAAGGAAGAGATTAATGGGGAAATGACATTGAATATGAGTGAGGTTTTTAATGGAGAAAATATTGAATATGAGTAAGGTTTCTGTTAGTGGAAAAATGTCAGCATATATTCTCACAATGAGAATTTTGTTAGAATAATGATTTTAAGGTAAGAAAATGTAGCTTTTTAAAACAAGTCTGACATGGGTTGTACATACAGCATCAGAGGTTTGAAAGAGAGAATATGATTAAAATGTAGAAAAATCAATACTGGCTTTAAATCTATTTTAAAAGATGCAGTGCTGAGATAATACTGATTATCTCAGAGACTGATACTGATTTTGATAAAGCAATCCATCAACATATGTAACAGCAGATACTATACTCTTCAAAATTCCTGGAAAAATTGGGGACACATATACTAAACAGGAAATTTTTTTCCTCAGTGGATATTTAAGCCTGGGGTAAATTCAGAGAACAATAAAAATGCTAGTTGATGAGAAATATGAAGATTAGAAATATGAAGTCCCCTATGACTTAAACTAAATTGGTTTCTGGAAGATTTTTGCATCATTTGAAAGAGAAACTAGAAAATTCTTATAAGACTATAATAATTAAATTAAAATATGCTGAGCCACTTAACTGATCCTTTTAAATAGCATATTGTTATGTGTCTGAGAAAAAAAAAGATATGTTTTTCTAAAGCTGACTTGGATCTTAAGAGCCATTAATAATTGGCACATAACATCAGTCATCTCATTGAAATTAGAAACGCAATAATATTCTGGAAAATCACATGTTTTCTTATAAATCCATCACATTATTCTTAGAGAAGATGGTAGTTATATTATATATAGCTTTATCATTAGAAAAACAAATTGTCTTAAGTGTTCAGATGTCCACAGGAAAACATAGTGCTAAAGTTTTGTAAATATTTGCAACCTACACTCCAATAGTAGAAGAGAGAATATAATGATATGTAAAAAGTTTAATTAAACCTTATTTATGTTTTTTACAATTTCTCATCTATTTAAAATTGAAATTGTGATGGTAACTTTATTTTATATGATGAAGGTTATGATAAGAAAATTATTTTGATATTTTAAAGTTAAAGTTCATATTATTTTAAGAAGTATCTAATTGAGATTTTCCTCTGAAGAATTAAAATTACATAATCAATGCTTTTGTTAATCAATCACCAACAAATGAAATGCATCATCATCAAATAGTAATGTGTCTTTATCACTGGAACTTAGAATGAGCATAACCTTATATTAAAAGAGTACAAACTATTACAGCTTCTAAAGCTTCTCATTAAATAGCATGAAAAATACATATGAAAACAATAAAATCTTAAGTTATAATAAACACTATAGGGATACTGTATCAGAACCCTGCTTTAAGTTTATTTTAGTTTGGTAAACTTTAATCATAATAAAAATAATTATGAAAACAAATAACATATACTGAACCACTGAACATATATATATATATATATATGTCTATCTTTTTAAGCCTTTTTACTAAGCTTCCATAAAAACATGCTAATACTAACTCTATTTACTTTAACATTTTTATCGCTGTTAACCCTTTGGACATAATGTTTAGTATGGATAAATGGAAAACATGAGGGCTTTAATATAACATGCTAAGAGCTTCATATTATCAGTAACATTGTAGATTTACTCTGATTTGACATAATATGTATAAAGTAAATGTTAACTATAAAATGCTATATCATTCAGGGATAGGGATCAATCCACTCTTGCCTATCACAACTAGAGCTTACAAGTATCCCTGGGGAGCCTAAGGACAGGGCTGCCATCTCCGGTTCTTCTCAACCCCAGGAACCAAGCATAGTTTCTGGGGACATGGAAGATAAAGGAAGCCTTATTTTCTTTTATCTGCATGTTTACATTGCAGATATAATATGAATAAAGTTTTCTGCATAGCATTTTATAGTCAAACTATCAAAAGTCAAAGACAGAGAATTCTAAAAACAGCAAGATAAAAGTGTCTAGTCACTTAGAACACTCATCAGATTTCTCAGCAGAAACCTTACAGGCTAAAAGAGAATGGGATGACATATTCAAAGTGTTGAGATAAAACAAAACAAAAATAACTTTCAAGAGATAGTATGCCCAGCAAACTTATCCTTTATAAATAAAGCAGAAATAAAGTCTTTTCTAGACAAGCAACAGCTGACAGACTTTATTAGCACTGGACTGAACCTACAAAGGCTTAAGAGAGTCTGACTACAGCTACAGGCAAAAGAATGATGGTGTCCAAACTCATGAAAATGTACAAAAGTATCATAAATAAGGAAGAAATTTACATGCTACCATTATGAAAACCATCAAACCACAAAGATAAACAATGCAGAAAGAAAGGAACAAAAGTTATATAAAATAATCAGAAGTTAATTAGTGAAATGACAGAAATATGCCATCATATAACAATAATGACTTTAAACAGATTAAATTTTCCACTTAAGATATAGACTAGCTGAATGAATTTTTAAAATGACCCAACTATATGTTATCTACATAAGACTCATCTCAATTGTAAAGATACACATAGACTGAAAGTAAAGGAAGGAAAAAAGATATTTCATGAAAACGGAAACAAAATGTGAGTAGGAGCAGTTGTATGTATATCAGGTAAAGCAAATCTCAAGTTAAAAACAGTAAAAAGAGACAAAGTCATCATAATAAAGAAATCATTTCAGCAAGAGGTTATGCTACTTCTGAATATATATGTACCCAATACTGGAGCACTCAGATACATAAGTCAAATATTATTAGATCTAAAGAGAAATAGACACTCTAATACAAAATAGTTGGTGATTTCAATACCCACGCTCAGCATTAAACAGATTATCTAGATGGAAAATTAAAAAAGAAACACTGAATTTAAACTGAATATTACACCAAATGGTTAATAGAACATTTCACCCCATATCTACATAGCATGCATTCTTCCCATCAGCACATGGAACATCCTCTAGAATAAATCATATGTTTAAATAAAAAATAACTAGTCTCGACAAATTCTTAAAACATTGAAATCATATAAAATATCTTCTCAGACCATAAAGGAATAAAACCAGAAATCAATAACAAGAGGAACCTGGGAAAATGTACAAATAAAAGCTTGAGAAATCTGAATAATCACTGGAACAATGAAGAAATTAAAGAGAAAATAAAAATATTCCTCCCCCAAAAAGACACTGAAACACAAAATAATAAAACCTATGGAATATAGTAGAAGCAGTGCTAAGAGAAAAGTATACAATAATGAACCCCGAAATCAAAAGAAAGTATAAAGATTCCAAATTAGAAGTCTAACAGTGAACCTCAAAGAACTAGAAAACTAAGAAGCTAAATCTCGAATTATTATAAATAAAAATCAGACCTGAAATAAATAATATAGAGACAAAAATACAAAGCATAAAAATATTGGTTTCTTGAAAATATTAAAAAATTGGTTCACCATTAGCTAGACTAAGATAAAGGACCTAAATAAACAAAATTATAAATGAAAAAGACATTACAACTGATAGCACAAAAGTACAAAAGTATTGATAGTTGCCAGTTCCTCTTCTATTCTTTTTTATTGTAAATTGGTTCAAGCACAAGGCACACAGATAGCCATGTCTCTGGGAAGAAGTCTAGAACTAATGTAAATGTTAAAGGGTCAGGAGATACGCTTCTGTCTAGTAGAAAATTTACTCTTTTCTAGAACATAGAATGCTGAACGCAGCCTTTATCTCATCCTAACAACAAGAAAAAAAGAGTTACTTGGAATCTAGGGAAAGACAGAGACTTGTGAGAAGAGGTAAGATACAAGAATTGGCTGACATGTGATAGACAAAAGGGAGATAGAGATTCTAGGTGAGGTAACAGCAGATAAGAAATTCAGCTAAATTGTAACAAATTACTAAAAGCTGTATGTAGTCAACTTTCAGATTACATAACACCATAGGAACTGCAGACAAAAGGGAAGTTGGAATTATTCTTATCTTCTCTATGAACTTTATTGGATGTTCGTGGGAAAGCTTGTACACAGGGTGGGGTATGACAGGAAGCCTCTGTTAGTGGAGAAGATGTAGGGAAGGTGCATAGTATCCCTTTGGGAAAGGCAAAATGCCCCACCTGGCCAAGTCCCTCTCAAACAGGTGAAGAAAGGGCAGCATCCCCTATCTCCTGAAGGATGCAAATATGGGTGCATTGGGGCTTAGGAATGAACATGAAACTGCCAAGGGCCTAGACCATGAAAAGGGTCTTACTAGTGAGGTAGGAACAAAAATCTCTCCCCAAGAAGAACCATCTAAGAAACTAAGCAGTTTGATCATGAGAGGCATCACAGAGGATGTGATCTCAAGATGCAGAGGCAGAGACAGTCTAAGACTGATGTTGGACCAGGAACAGAGAGAACACCCTACGCTACTCCCTGCCATGCACGCATGTGTACACACACATACCCGCACTAATTAACAAGGAGCAGCAGTCAACTACTGAAAGAGGGGCAAGAGTGTGGACAGAGATCACATGTGAATCATAGGCACACAGGGAGGGTGGAAATTTGAAAGACAAAGAGGAGCATTGAGAAAGACCATTTGGCAAGCAAAATCCCACCCAAAACGTAAGTGATTTTTATCAAGCGCAAAAGAAATATCAATAAATAAAGGGCAGCCTTTTAAGTAAATTGTGGTAGAACCATTAGATATCTTCATGTTAAATAAATTAATAAAGTAGTATACGTCTGATCTTCGAAAGACCCACATTAAAAAATAAAAGGACAAGTCACAAACTGGGAGAAAAGATTTGCAAACACATATGGGAAAAGCTGTAAGATTTAATAAGCAAATAAACAACCCAATTAAAATGGGAAATTTATTTCAAGATACCTTAACAATGATATGATGGCAAATATGACATTGTCAAAAATGCTATACATAATTGATCATTAGTAAAATAGAAATTGAAACCACAATGAAATTCCACTACACCTGTTGGGATGACTAATATATGAGTGGTTCTTCTATAATTTATTTTCCTTCAAATGATTGTGATTAGGTTTTTTTCCTTCAAGAGTCTCTATTTATTGGTCCAAGGTTAACAAGATATATACTGAGGTTTTCTAGTGCAGATGCTGTAGTCTGAACTCAAGTTTTAAGTAATGATTTGAAAAGTATAAGGTTTTAGGATTGGTTTTTTTTCTTTACTGCTCTGAAGGTTTTCCACTGAAGTTCAAGAGATACACTTTACGTCTTATTGATGCAGAATATATATATATATTTTTGTTTCATGCATTGATTTTAAGTACACAAACATGATTTTCAAGATTTTAATATATTCACTCAATGGTTTCCAAATGATGTTTATATGAGTATTTTTTTTAATTTCAAATTTTATTTTGAAATTAAAACTGCTACATGCACAGGTGCTATATGAGCAGGTTTGTTACCTAGGTGTAATTCGTGATGCTGAAGTTTGGGGTATTATTGATTCTGTCATCCAGGTACTAGGCATAGTAAACAGTCATTAGTTTTTTAATGTTTTCCCTGATCCTTCCCTCCTTTCCCCTTGTAGTTCCTGCGTCTATTGTTGCCATCTTACATCCATAAGTACCCATTGTTTAGCTCACACTTACAAGTGAGAATGTGTGACATTTGGCTCTCTGTCCAATGCAGAATATTTTTAAAAAGCATAAATTATTTCAATTTGAGGCAAGCAATCAAAGAATTATAACTTGGTAAGGGTTATGTTATTGTATTCGCTTCATGGAAAGCCGAGAAACCAGGAATTTTTCCAAAGTAATTCCATATTATGAATTCACGTATTCCATTATAGATGTGAATTAAACTGATTATTAAAGAATACATTTAGGTAAAGCGGAAACTAGTTTGAAGAAGGCATTGAAAACATTATCAAGGAGTAAAACTGAAGATCTATACTATTTTTTCTTTCTGCCTGCATTCATCTAAAAAAATTTGATACTTTATTCACTTCTGATAATCTAAATGCAAAGTGGTATGATCAGTGAACCTTTTAGTAACATTGATCACTTCTTGGTATAGACTTATCAGTGCTTAGATTTTTACAGGTAAATCCTCACCAGCAATCCGTTAGGACATGATATGCTATCATACATTTACAGAATACTGTGAAATTAAGTACAAATTTGCCTTTGCTGAGAGTGCTTGAATTTGATGTCTTTTAATTTTTTGAGAAATAAAAAGTTTGATTCTCAATTAAAAATGTTGGACATGAATGCACACGGTGGGAAGGGTGGAAGGCAGATAAAAGAACATCTTAGAGACTCTAAATGTATGCTATGCAAGCTTTCTGTGCTCTCCCTGTGCCAATTGTATTTATTTTCATTGGCAAATTTATTGAATCTAGGTTAAAAAATTTTCTATAACTGTTTAAAAGAACATAAGCCAGAATTTTGTGTAAATTATTTATCACCCTACCCCACCCACACCTTGACAAGAACCCCTCTGAGTTTCGTATAACATCTTTCAGTTGAAAGGACATTTACGGAAAAATACATTCATGCCATAAATTTCAGCATACACCAAGAAACAATCTGCCTTCATAATTTAGTGTGTAGTCTAAGTTATAAACAGAACCTTCAGTGAATTATTGCTCCCTGTAGTCGTAATGTGCCTTGTTTCGCTGCCCATAAAACAATATGGAAAGTGGCATTATGATGGATCCAGTGGTTAGACCATATGCCAGGATATTTTTCTGAAAATATCTTCCCTTAAATATCTAACAAAACAGGTAGCTTGTCTTGGGTTGACACAAACCTGATGCACATGCATCTCTAAAACACTTTCTGCATACTTGAAAAGGTCCTAGAGTGTAATGAAAGGATAGTAAGTTGTTAGCATTATTTCAATAATTAAATAATCAGGAAGTTAGATGGTAGCACTTGTAAGGTCCAAGTGTCTGTTTTGTAGTGACATGATCATATCCTCTAAAGGATATATGCTCACAACTTTATTAGGTCTAAATGCTCTCATGCCATCTGTGACAATAATTCTAGAGTGTGTCAATTGTTTAATATTTAAATGGTGCTACTCTGGAGCAATAGTAATATTTTCTAAATTAATACAATATTTGAGGAAGAAATCTCTGTTCTTATAATGTTAATGGTAATAATAACAAATAAGTTAAAAAATCAAAGCAGGAGTCTTTGGGGCTAGCAATTCATTATTTTCTACTATTCAATAATAGCTTAAAAAGATAAATTTATTCTTGAGCTTCGATGCAACTATTTTCAGCCTTGCTCTAGAACAAAGAGGTGAACTCAGAAGTAAGCTATTGCACATATCCTAAGTATTCAGAAGACATTCTAAATTTAGCATGAGGCCGGGTGTAATTGCTCACTGCTGTAGTCCCACCACTTTGAGAGGGCGATGCTGATCGCTTGAGCCCAGTAGTTCGAGACTGGCCTGGGCAACATGGCGAAACCTCGTAACTATTAAAAATACAAAAATTAGCTGGGTGTGGTGGTGCAGGCCTGTAATCACACCTACTGAAGAGGTGGAGGCAAGAGAATCCTTTGAACCTGAGTGGTAGAGTTTGCAATGAGCTGAGATCACTCCACTGCACTCCAGCCTGGGTGACAGAGTGAGACTCTGTCTAAAAATGAACATAAAATAAAATAATATAAATGTAGCATGAAAAGCTCAACTAAAAGTTTCACCATTTCTTCCATCCATTCCTCTATCTCCACAGCAAACACAGGGTCACCTCTCTAAGGAAGATATAATAAATGGACCTCAAATGAACGAATGAGTAAATGAATAAAATGTTTTCTATAATTTGAGCTACTTTTTTAAAAAAGAGCAGTGTTCCAATTATTTTAAGCCCTTCATTAAATTTATGCAATCTGACATTTCTCCATTTCTATAGACTCATCTCATCCTTTGCCATCTTCTCTCCAATTCTATTGCATTTTTTCTGTCTCCACATCCTTTCCAAGTAACTGTTCGAAAATGGAAAATACCAAAACCAACTTTTAAAATGTTTTATATATTGAAGGAACTTAGTTCATAATTCAAAGAAAAACAAGTAATTATAAGTAAATTGTTATGCTTCATTTTTTTAAAAAGCTACATAGCCAAAAAATAATTCTAACTAAGCATAATAAGTCCCAGGTTTGATCATGGTAGAAAAAAAGAAAAAATAAAAGTAATAAATTTGCTGTGTATATGCTACTTAGTTTCTTTTTGGAAATGTTATAAAACTATGACAACAATCTCAAACGTCCTAATTTAAAAGTTTTGTTTTGTTTGTAATGTCATAGAAATTAACATGATGGGCTTGGCATGGTGGCTTATGCCTATAATTCCAGCACTTTGAGAGGCTGAGGTGTGTGGATCACCTGAGTTCAGGAGTTCTAGACCAGCCTGGCCAATCTAGTGAATTCCATCTCTACTAAAAATATAAAAATTAGCTGGGTATAGTGGTGCGTGCCTGTAGTCCCAGCTACTTGGGAGGCTGAGGCAGGAGAATTGCTTGAACCAGGGAGGTGGAGGTTGTAGTGAGCCTAGATTGTGCCACTGCGCTACAGCCTAGAGCAAGACTCAGTCTCAAAAAAAAAAAAAAAAATACAAAAATTAGCTGGGTGTGATGACAGGCACCTGTAATCCTAGCTACTTGGGAGTCTGAGGAATAAGAATCACTTAAACCCAGGAGACAGAGGTGGCAGTGAGCCTAGATTGGGTCATTGCACTCCAGCCTGGGCAACAGAGCGTGACTCCATCTCAAAAAAAAAGAAAAGAAATGAACATAATATATGCTGTGTAGTAATAAGCAATTGATACTTCTTTTTCATAGTGGATATATATGACACTCCATGTTGTTAAAAATAAAATATGACTAATCCATTTTCACACACCATTAAGTTTTGCCAAAATGTACATCTATTAGTTTACTGTGAGTAGAATATGAGACATAGAGGCTTAAGATGAGACATTATTTACTGGGTGTAATGAACATTATTTCAGTGATGGATATATTAAAAGACCTGACATCACCACTACACAATATATCAATGTAACCACATTACAATTGGACCCTGTAAACTTATATAAATTTAATAAAATTGTTAAAGTTATTTGCCTATTAGTTGCACACTCTTGGGAGATTCATTTAAGATTCAGAGGTTTACTCATCTGTAGAATAGGGACATTATAAATATGTTATATCAGAACAATTGTAATTATTAAAAAGACACTGTGTATACTTTAAATAGTAAAATAAATAACTATTTGCTGAGAACAGATTGATTTTTCTTTGTCTGGGAAACTAGGACATTGGTATCTCAGGTGTATGAGGCTCTTGGCTATTTTCCATGAGATGATCTTACATGAATTCAGCCAAGAAGAAAACATAAACTGCAACTTAAAGGATATAGTGCCACACAGCTTGGGTTAGTCCACCCCCATGAGATAGTTAATATGACATATTAGAAAGCATAACATATCTGTAAAGCCCAAATAGCCAAAGTAAACCTAATAAAAAAGAACAAAGCTAGAGGCATCAGGTTACCCAATTTCAAACTATACCATAATACAAACCCACAATAACCAAAACAGCATAGTACCGGTACAAAAACAGACATGTAGTCCACTGGAACAGAACAGAGAGCCACGAAATAATGCCACAAGCCTACAGCTCTCTGATCTTCAACTAGCTGACAAAATCAAGTGATGGAGAAAGGACACCCTATTCAATAAATGGGGCTGGAATAATTGGGTAGTGATAGGCAAAAGATTGAAACTGGACCCCTTCCTTATTCCGTGTGCAAAAATCAACCCAAGATGGATGAAGGACTTAAATGGAAATCCTAGAACTCTGAAAACCTTGGAAGATAATGTAGGAAATATCATTCTGGACATAGGACCCGACAAAGATTTCATGACAAAGGCACCAAAAGCAGTTGCAACAAAAACAAAAACAAAAAAATTGACATATGTGACCTAATTAAACTAACAAACTTCTGCACAGTAAAAGAAACTAGCAACAGAATAAACAGACAAACTATAGAGTAGCACAAAATATTTACAAACTTGCAATAGACAAAGGTGTAATATTCAGAATCTATAAGGACCTTAAAGAAATTTACAAAGAGAAAACAGCCCCATTAAAAAGTGGGCAAAGGACATGAACAGACACTTGTCAAAAGAAGACATACATAGGGCCAAACAAGCATGTGAAAAAATGCTCAACATCACTAATCATTAGAGAAATCCATAGAAAACCACAATGAGATAGTTTCTCACTCCAGTCAGACTATTAGTAAAAAAAAATTAAAAAGAAAAAAAAAAAACCACAGATACTGGTGAGGTTGCAGAGGAAAGGGGAAACCTTATAAACTGGTGGTGGGAATGTAAATCAGTTTAGCCACTGTGGAAAGCGGTTTGGCAATAACACTATATAGTGATGAATGGCTACACTATGCAGCCATGTAAATAATGAGATCATGTTCTTTCCAGCAACGTAGATGGAGCTGGAGGTCATTATTCTAAGAAAACTAACACAGCAACAGAAAACCAAATACTGCATGTTCTCACAAGTCGGAGCTAAACATTGAGTAAGTATGAACATGAAGGAGGAAATAACACACACCAGAGCCTACTTGAAGGTGAGTGAGGAAGGAGAGTGAGGATCAGAAACTACCTACTGGTACTATGCTTATTACATGGTTGGTGAAATAATCTGTACACCAAAGCCCCAAGACACAAAATTTAGCTATACAGGAAACCTATACATATACTTCTGAACCTAAAATAAAAATTAATATCAATAAAACAATCCATTGAGAAAAGATTTACATACATTTACATTGTATCACATGTCATGAAGAACCTAAAGATTATTTAAGTATAAAAGATGTACATAGGTTATATGTAAATACTATGCCATTTTACACTGGGGACTTGAGCATATTTAAATTTTGTTATCTGTGGGGGTCCTGATACAAATCCCTCATTGATTCTGGGGGATGACTGTATACAATATCACAAGCATATGATGCAAAGATGTTCAATGATATTAGTCTTAAGGAAAATACAAGTCAAAACCATAATGAAATATGACTTCACACTCACTAGGATACTAACATAAAAACGAAAGGCAATAAATATCAATGAGAATTTTGACAACTTAGAGCCCCATACACTGCTCTTGGGAGTATAAAATGCTGTAGCCACTTAAGAAAATGATTTGACAGTTTTTAAGACATTTAAAAATGTTTATCATATGACAAGGCAATTCCACTCCTAAGCACCTAAATGAAAAACAAATATCCACATGTGTACTTGTTCATGAATGTCTATAGCAACATATATATACATATATATGTATATATATTGTTTTTTTGAGATAAAGTCTCACACTATCACCCAGGCTGGAGTGCAGTGGCACCATCTCAGCTCACTGCAACCTCGGCCTTCCAGGTTCAAATGATTCTTCTGCCTCATCCTCCTGAGTAACTGGCAGTACAGGCACACACCACCATGCCTGGCTAATTTTTATTTTATTTTTGTATTTTTAGTAGAGGCAGGGTTTTCACCGTGTTGGCCAGGTGGGTCTTGAACTCCTGACCTCAAGTGATTCACCTGCCTTGACCTCCAAAGTGCGCCCGACCCTATAGCAATCATTTTGTAATAGACAAAAAGTGGAGACTATCCAGAAGTCCATAAACTGATGAATGGCTACACAAAACCTGGCATATTTATATAATGGGGTATTACTCAACAATCGGAGAAAATTACTAATACATGCTACAATATGTAGACACATCAAAAATGTTATGCTAAGTGTAAAAGCCAGGCATTTAAAATATTACAGAATTTCATTTATGTAAAATAACCAGAAGAGGAAAACCTATGGAGACACAAAGTAGATTGTTGTTTGGTGCTAGAGTTGATAGTGGGAAGTGACTACAAATGTGAATGAGAGATCTTTTCAGTGTGAAATAAATGGTCTAAATTTAGATTGTGATAATAGTTTCATAACCCTGTTAATTTCACTAAAAAAATTAAATCGTACACATAAAAAATACACATTTTATGGTATGAAGGTTATACCTCAGTAAGATTTCCTAAAATATATGACAAAAGAGCAGTAGTGAGTTCTGCATCAACATAGAAATGCCGCAGACACAGCAACTGAATGACAGTATGAAGTGTAAAAGACAGAAAAAAATTTCATAAAATGAAAGCTGAAAATGTTTAAAATTTAATGAAAATTAATATACATTTCCAATAAGTCCATGGAATACCAATCATAAGAAACATGAAGAGAGCGTATATGAACATGAACATACGTATACTTATATTACGTATAAGTATATGTAATACTTATAATTAAACTTCTTAAAATGAATGAAAATCAGAAAAATGTAAGAGCAACTCAAATCAATATAAATATTCACCTACAAAGAATGACAACAAGATTCTCTGTGGGGACAATATGACTAGAAGACAGTGGAGCAACATATTTGAAATACTGAAAGAAGCGAGAAAAACTGTCAATCTAGGAATCTCTTCTCATCAAAAAGTATCTTTCAAAAATGAAGGAAAAAAACACATTTTACAGACATACAGAAGTTGAAACTGGCCTGGTGCAGTGGCTCACACCTGTAATCCCAGCACTTTGGGAGGCCGAGGTGAGTGGGTAACTTATGCCCAAGAGTTCAAGACCAGACTAGGCAACATAGTGAAATCCTAACTCTTCAAAACACATAAAAATTAGCCAGACGTGGTGACAGGTGACTGTTTTCCCAGCTACTTGGGAGGCTGAAATGGGAGGATAGCTTGCGTACAGGAGGTCGAAGCTAAGTGAGCTGAGATCACACCACTGCACTCCAGCCTGGATGACAACAAAGTGAGACCTTGTCTCAAAAAATAAAACAGAAGTTGAAATAATCAATCTATCACTAGCACTCCTGCAGTATATGATATTTTAAAGAAAGTCACTCATGAAAAGAAAAATAATATCAGATGGAAATCTGGTTTTCCTCCGAAGGAACAAAAGGCACTAACAATGGTGATTATATAAACATATATAAAAATTAGACTTTTATTTCAATATCTTTTAAATTTTGAGGTTTATAGACAAAACAATAATAACATAATTGGGATTTATAACCTATGTACACTGTACATGAAGATATAAAAATCTATAAACACTAAAGGAATCACTAAAACAAAACAAAAAATGAAGGGCAAATATAATAAGTCAAAGAAAAAAATGGAATAAAAATCTGTAATTACGTCAAAAGAAGGTAAAAAATAAAGGGAAACAATGGATGAGACAAAGAGAATACAGCTTTCAGGATAGAGAGTTTAAACCTAAGCTGATCAACAATAATATCAAATAAAAATAATCTGAATAGTCCAATTATACAGCAGAAATTATTATCAGAAAAAAATCACTACTGGGTACTAGGTTTAATACTAAGGTTATGAAATAATCAGTACGACAAACCTTCGTAAATAATCTGTACTACAAATCCCCAAGTTTACCTATGTAACAAACGTGTACATGTACCCCTGAATTTAAAAGCTAAACCAAAGTAAACTTCAACTGTATGCTATGTGTGAAAAACTCACCTTAAATATAAAAATGACAATAGATTAAGAGGAAAAAGATGGAAAAGCTCTTCTTTGCTATTCCTAAAAATACACTTGATTGTTTATATTAAGATCACACAAAATAAATTTTAGAACGACAAACATTACCTGAGATAAAGATGTCATGTAAGAATCATTACAGTATCAATTCAATAAGAGAACTATTATGGACTGAATGGTAGTGTTCCACCAAAATCGTATGTTGAAATACTAACAATGTGGTGGTATTAGGAGTTGAGATGTTTGGGAGGTAATTAGGTCATGAGGCTGTCTCCACCTGAGTTTCAAAAGGTAGCACCAGTGCCACTCAGATCTGCAGGGGCAGGATGCTTACCCTTTAAAGAGAAGAAGACAGGACCACTGCTCCAGTGGGTCTAGAAGGCAGAGCATCAGGAGAAATAAAACTATCTCAGATAAGACTTCATAGAGTTTGTGTGGGTTTGGGACTTGATTGAGACCCATCATCCCTTTCTTCTTTTTTATTTCTCCCTTTTGGAATGGGAATGTCTATCTCATGCCTTTTACACTACTGTAGTTTGGAAGTACATAACTTGTTTGGTTTCACAGATTTACAGCTAGAGAGCAATTTAACTTTTAGATGAATTTTACCTCAAATCTTACCTATATCTGATTTACATAATATTTAGATGAGACTGTGGCCTTCATATTTTAGAGTTGTTGATGGAAAGAGTTAAGTCTTTTAGGACTACTTGGACTAAAATAATGTATTTTGCATTTGAGAAAAACATATATTTGGTGGGCTAGGAGAAAAATTTCATTAACCGCATGTTTGTATTCTCCTAAAATTAATATGTTGAAAACTGCTCTCCCTCTCTTTTTCTCTACTCTCAGCCACTGGGGAGGCAAAAAGAAAACAGCCAAATGCAAATCAGGAGGTGAGATTTCACCAGACAGCAGGTATCTGGGGACTTGATATTGGGCATCCCAGTCTTCAAAACTATGAGAAATAAATACTTGTTATTTGAGCTACACAGTCTACAATATACATTTATAGGCTGTACAATATCCATTATTTTCAAGTGCACTAATATATACTAAGGTAGTTCATACTCTGGGCTACAAACAAGTGTAAATTCATTCTAAAGGTGTATATTATACAAAGAATGTTCATTTACAACAATGTAATTAAAATAGAAATAAAAAAATACAAAGATATCTAAAAATAATCTCTTGAAACTAAATCTTGATATTGTGTGTCCCAGTCTCCAGAATTATGAGAAGTAAATACTTGTTTCTAAGTCACATAGTCTATGGCATATTTGTTATAGCATTCCAAGCTGACAGAAACAAGGATAAACAAAATTTCTAAATATTCAGGTACCTAATAAAAGTATTTCAAAATAAATGGAACAAAAACTGACATATGAATAAAAAATTAGGCAAATTCTTATAGATTTGATGTTTTAATACTACACTCTCAATAACTGGTAGAATGTTGGACAGAAACTCTACATATGAAACACTTGAACTTGACCTAAAAAAGATTTATAAAATATTTTACTGAAAAGTAGTACAATATTCAGCTTTTTTCAGGTGAAGTAATATACCAAGGTAGTTCACATTGTGAGGTACAAAAATGTGTAAATTCATTTTAAGGGATGAATATTATACAAAGTATATTCTTTGACAACAATATTATTAAAACGGAAATCAAATAATATAAAAAATCTGGAAATACTCTAATCCCTTGAAACTAAACTGCATGCTTTCAAATAACTGATGGGCCAAAGGAGAAATCAAGAGAAAAATTAGAGAGCATTTTGAAGATAACAAAAGAAATACAGAATGTCAAAAATTGTGTTTTAAGATACATAAGGCGGTTCTTAAAAGAAAATTGATAGCACTAAATGTTTATATTCAAACAGAAAGAAACCTTGAATCAATGACATCTTCCACTGTAATAATTTTTTAAAAAGAGCAAGTTACAGAAAAGCAGAAGAAAATGGAAACAATAGAGAAATTAATAATACCATAAGTTATTTTTTAAAAATGAAGTTAATAATATTGATAAAACTGTAGTGGCAATGATCAGTTAAAAAAAGCCACAGAAAATATAAACTACAAATGTCAAGAATGAAAGAGGGGACATCAATACTGATCCTGCAGATATTAGGAAAAAAATAAGTGCATATCATAAACAACTTCATGCTAATATATTTGATTATAAAAGAAATGAACATTTTCAAAAGATATAAACTTCCAACACTTACTTAATAAGAAATAGACTACTCAAATGTCCATGTACCTATTAAGTAAATTAAATTTGAGGTTAAAAACTTTTCTGAAAATGTAAGTCCAGACTCAGATGGCATCACTGATGATTTCTGTCAAATATTTAAAGAAGAAATAATATTTTACAGAGAATTCTATAAAGTTGAGTTATATGAGGCCACATTACCCTGAAATATAAACAATATATATATGAAATAAATATTATAAATTAATATCCCACATTAACATGATTATAAATATGGAGAATGTGTGGGTGGTTAGAAGAGTGTATGTTGATTGAGATACCGAAGCATAGTTAGATAAATTGCAGCCCTGTCAACTGCCATAAATTATAAGAATTTTAGAAATCTGTAGTTGACAATGGGATCAATAATTTCATAAGAACAAAGAAAACAGTTTAAAATACATAAAGGTAAAATTTGCAGACTTATATATTTCTTGTTCTTAAGTGTTTTTTTTTTTAAGAAGGATAATCTAGCATGCACTTAATACCTGCTAATAATAATTACTGTCTTAATCCAGGTTCTCTGGTTAGCAGATGTCAAGACTTGATTAATATGTATGACTTTGTATTATGAGATGACATGTGAAAGAAATGGGTAGGAAAGAGGATAAGGCTTGAAGAGTAGGCCTCTCTCCAGGCAAGTCTGACCCTGAGTGAAGAATACAGGGAATGAGGTGGGTGGGTGGAAGAGAGTTAGATATTCATACTGTCTATGGAAATTTTAACAAGATCATCAGAGATTTCTCAATCAGAGGTCACTCAGCAAGCAGATGAAACCTGTGCCACCAAGGAATGGACCTGCCCTAGAATACAAGCTATAATCAATCATCTGCTAGGAGCAGCTGAAGAGGAAATGCATTCTCAATGAAAGAGTAAACATAGATTTCAGAATACAGAAACTGAAGCTGTTGATAAATTACATTCCCTGTAGTTGGAAATCCATGACATGCATTCTTATAACTACCATAGATCACCATCTGTGCTGTGCAAATATAAATTTATTATGGATTTTTGGAGCAAATTCTCCATGATTCTTCTGAGTCTTTTCTCCCAATATGAAACTCAGGAGAAGGAAGTGATAGGATGAAGTTCAACCTCTGTTGCTACACTTGATCATCAGACCATAACCAATACTCTTCTTTTCTATTTTACATTTCCCTATTGATTTTACATTTGCCTCATGCTCTCTTGGTCTTGCCTGTTTTGTGATCTATACCTTTATTCCTGAATTATCTGAATCATTGATAATGATATCCTTCTCAATCTTGAATTGCTACCTGTCCTTTTTTCACAGTTACAATGTGGAAAAATACTAGTAGGTACATACTTAAATCACCTGAGTTCCATGTACATTCTTCCTGCCTCCTGCTGATTAGGGGCAAATACCTCTATCGATGTAGTATTCTTTTTGGCTTTATATGCATAAGAAATCCTGTTAGACTATGAGAGCATCTCTATCTCATATTCCACGGTACCCTTAGTTTTCTTACCTGGTAAAAATGTATTCTTTTTGGAGACCAGAACTTCTAAACCCTGTGCATTCTAGAGTTTTGTGTACAAGAAATGCAATCGTCTTCATTGGATCAATGGAAGTATGATAAGCGGAACTATTCATGTTGAATCCTTTGGTTCCCAGATTTATAATCTTGCTATGACATAGCGCAATATAGAGTTGCCTTATTCAATACATACACTATACCCTAAAAGGTAACCTCATTGGTTTATCCTGTTTCTTCTCAGTTGTTTCCTCTACACATTTAAAAGGCTGTTAGTTTCAATGAAGTTGTTTGCCTCTAGATGGTACAGTACTGTAATATGACCAGTAAATATTATGGCCATATGTTTACTGCCACTTTATTTGATGTAAAGCGGTTTCCTTGCTCAGTATTTTGTAGTGTGGAATTCCATATCTGGAGATCAGGCATTTGGTAAGCCCATGGAGAGTGATGATGATTGAAGGCCTTCAGGCAGAAGGGATAAACCAACTTGCACCTAAAAATAAAATCCTGGTGGATGGAAGTAGTCAATTTCAACAACTTGCTTGCAAGTGGATTATTCTTCTTGAGGAATAGCTCTGGACCAGGGCCTTGATGCTCATCTTTATTGATGAGGAACTGGGCATTAAGAGCTCACAATGGCTAAATCAGCCTTCTGTTGGGTAAAGGGAAGTCCATTTAGTTGGACATCTTTCTATGCCACAATGGTTATCACATCCATGTGCTCACCATACCAATTCTAAGGAAGTCAATGATGAAAGTTGAATAACCTCCACCGGCCCTATCATTTATTCTATTTAGCTATCTACTTGCCTCTTCTGTGTTGAATCCGTTCTGTTGGGCACTAATACATGAAACATCTTACTTTCTTTCCATTCCCATATGTCTATTGACATGAGCACTTCAGACCTTGTGATGGTTAATATCAAGTGTTAACTTGACTACACTGAGGGATGTCTAGATGGCTGATGAACTATTGTTTCTGGATGTGCCTCCAGAGAAGATTGATGTGTGTGAGTCAGTAGACTGGAAGAGGAGGACCCACTTTCAGTGTGTGTGGCCACCATCCAATCAGCTGTCAGCATGCACAGCTGGAACAAAGCAAGTGTAAGAAGATGAACATTCATTCAGCTTGTTGTGTTTCTTATCTTTCTACTAACTTTTCTCATTCCCCATCTTGCAGATGGCCTATTATCAGAATTCACCTTTATAATTATGTACATACACACATACACACAAAATCTTCTCCTGTTGGTTATGTCCCTCTGGAGATCCCTGACTAATACAGACCTCCTTATTTCCAATATTCCAATCCCTTCCTTGCCAGACTCCTGAGTAAATGTCCAGCCATTAGCTACTGCCAAGCAAACTATCTGTATTCTCACACTTGGACACATCCTTCTAAACCAAGAGAAAGATCAGGTAGACTGTTCACAGCTACACCCACTTGAAAGATATTTTTTTCCCACTAACTTTCAGAGTCATCTCTGGAGGGCGCTGTAATGTTAATTACCATCCATTTTAAGCTTGCATGTACTTCTTGGGTTTATTCATTCATAAACCAAGTTTTGGCTTTCTCCACCTGTTTCAGCTGATTGTAGAGGATTTCCTCCTATTGCCTTAGATACATTTGCAAGATCCTATTTCCAAATAAGGTTTTATGAAGACAACCTTTTCTGGATTTAATATATCTTTTTGAGGAAACAATACATTCTGCAACACTTGGTGCCCCATGTTCAACTGTGCTGCTTCTACAAGGTTACTAAGAGCTGTTTCTTCTTCTTTTTCCTTTCATTCTTCATTTTTTGTAAAAGTTTTATTGAGCAATTAGTCACATAATATATGTTTCACCCATTTAAATAATAAAATTCAATGATTTTTAGTGCATTTATTGACTTGTGCGACCATCACCACAATCAATGAATTTTCATCATCTCCAAAAAGAAAGCCAAACTGCTTCGTAGTCACTCCTCGTCACTTCTCCATATACCACAAACCTATTCAATCACTCTCTCTGTAGATTTCCATGTTCTAGACATTTCATATGAATTGAATCATATAATATGTGCTTATTTATGACTGGCTTCTTCTACTCAGCATGACGTTGTCAAGGTTCACCCATGTTGAAGAATGCATGCTAAGAGTCTTGTATGTAGTTGTTAGCTATGGTTTATCTTCTTTGGAGAAACGTTTATTCAGATTGTTTGGTGCAATCACTCACATTCTCTTTTTATTTTATTCTTGTTTTTTTTTTTTATTTTTAAATTTAGAGGTTAAGCAGCACTTTTGCTGGCTGACTAATACTTGGGATGTACACTCTGGAGTGGTTTCAAAATATGAGGTCAGATAAAAATTTGGGCCTGGTTCATCAGTTTTCTCACTTGCAAATTTAAAGAAAATGTTAGTGTCATCTTCATAACCGTTTGTATACAATTGATACCAGTATGTGGCATTTATGAAGGAATCAATATAATTATCATTACCTGTTTACCTATATACAAACTGAAATTAGTAAGTTACTTAAGAAAATTCTTTCAGACACAATCTTAGGTGTCACCAGCTCCAAAACTATGAGGTAACTGAAAGAATAACATATTTTATGTCATGCAAAAATTACCCAGCACATTAAGGTTGGTAAATAACTGTTGATGCTCTTTTTTTTATATAGTACATATACACATTTAAAATAAATTTAAGAGAATGTGAGAACTTTATGTTCCGGGAAAAAAGCAGAATGATCTTAGTCAAAGCTCCATGAATACACAACAAATGCACAGTAACAGCTTGTATTTTTAATATTTTGAATAATTATCATCAGAAAAAAGATTAATGAACATTTTTATTAAGATTCAATTATCCTATTATTTTATGAACAGAGCTCTAATTCTGAGATTAAATAGCAGTTAAAATTTTAAAAAATCTTGTCAAATTTAACTTACTAGTATAAATGTGACTAGATATATGGGTGACGATGAGAAATTGACTTAATGATGGGAAATTGACTTTCATTTTATTTCTGTCATCATTCAAATATAAACTGCATTATTCATATATAAAGACATTAGGGCTTCATTAAGGATAACACACTTGATTAAAAAAAAAGAAGTAAAGAAAAGCAGATAGATATATTAACCAGTAGACATTCAGTGCATTCTTCCATCTATGTTTTTAGTTTATTTTTTTCTCCACATTATTGATTTTGGCCCAGAGATAAACCCAGTCACCATGAGTGATAAATGATCACCAAATCTCATTGACTTTTGCTTTTTTGCTGTAGTTTTTGTCAGGTCAATGAATTACCCTTTGCTTATACTTTGTTCTCTAAGGCATAAATCAAGATTCAAAAAAAAAAAAGTTGAATCCTTATAAGTTTGGAGGGATAAAGCCAAATACAGCCTAAAGAGAATATCTAAGCTTTTGTTTACTTGAAATGTCTTACTTTAATTCTTATGATGTCAGTTTAATTGATATTTATTAACGATTAAAAGTGGATCATGTTTATAAAATTTCAACATATCAATGAACTGACAGAAAAGATTTGCTTTCGTTTTCTTTATGCACTTTGACTTCTGTAGCTGTAATGTATTGATAAAAATGATTGCTTTAATAGCAACTAGTGAAGATTGACAGTAGAACAATAGCATTAATAATCACAAACTTTTATTAAATGTTCAGCTTTTGCCAGGTGCATATTGAGCATTATCTGTCTATGTATCTATCCATTTCTGCATCCATCCAAAATTATTTTCTCTAACTCTATGAAGTAGTACTATTATTATGTCTATTTCGTAAAGTTGAAAACCATCATAATGAAGCCACATAACTTTATCAACTCAACAGATCTAGTATGTGCTGAAGTACAAAGCTGAATCTGGGTAGTCTTACTTGGTGTCAATAATACACTACTAAATTACATATACTGTCTTTTGAATGGAGAAACAGAACTGTATATAATGGTTATTAAATGTGGTATGTATAATTTTAAAATTAATGATACCTAAGTGAAGCTCTATCAGACTAGCACACCGTTAAAAACATTCAAAAATAAGAAAAGACACAATAAATAAGCTATTTAATCCAAAACAATGAATGTATAATTGTGATATATTCAAATGGACAGTTTCAAGAAACAGGTATGACAATGGCTTGAGATTCATTAGACATGCAATATAGAATTTAACTTCATGTAAGGTTACAATTTTGACCCTTCTCCCACCAATAATTGCTCCCCAAATACACCAGTGCATTCATATTTTTTTGCACTGTCATGGTAATGTTGTATGTTCTCATTATAAGCAATATACTTGACATTGTATAACTTTAGCAATTAAAAGAAATAACTCACTGAGAAAAATAATGGCATAATAGCATACCTTAACTTCTTTTTAATTTAAAAATATATTGAATTCAACATTTTGACTTTCTTGCAAACATATTTTTTCTTTCTTTATCATTTCTATTAATAGGACCAAAAATACTCCAAACACTACCTATACTATACAAAAGTTTTGTTAAATACCAGTATTTTATTAAATACTATAAATTAAAGATAATCATATAATTATCTTTCAATATTCTGACAACCAGTATAACATATATAATTTAGGTCTTAATCAAAAGCATGGTACTCATGACTATAATCCCAGCACTTGGGAGGCCGAGGCAGCTTGATCACCTAAGGTTGGGAGTATGAGACCAGCATGGCTAATATGGCAAAATCTCATCTATACTAAATATACAAATATTAGCCAGCATGGTGGTAGGTGCCTGTGATTCCAGCTACTCAGGGGACTGAGGTAGGAGAATCACTTGAACCTGGGAGGTAGAGTTTGCATTGAGCTGAGATTCCACCACTCACTCCTGCCTGAGACACAGAGCAAGACTCTATGAAAAAAAAAAAAAAAGAAAGAAAGAAAGAAGGAAAGAAAGAAAGAAAAAGAAAGAGAGAGAGAGAGAGAAAACTAATTAAATACAATTTTTAAAAAGTTACATAGATAGAACATTTTATATGTTCTCAAAACTTTACAAATAGATCCTAAGTTTCTATTTGCATGCTTTCAAGCCTTATATTTGAGGGATATCAGGCAAAGAAACAGCAACATAGGTATAATAGGAGTGTGACTAAAAAGAAAAACAAAGAATGAAACATGAAACAGGAAAAAATCTTCTAAAAAGTTGTAGCAAAACTTGAAACAATGTATTGAAATGCTATGAAGTAACTCCTGGATTTATGAGGAATCTGGTAGGTGATTTCTTCAAGATATGTTATATTATGCCACTTCTTTGTCTAAACCCTTATATTTTTTCCCATTGCACTTCAAACTCTTGTTCCTTACTTTAGGGTTCAAGGCCATATATAATCTGGTTTACAATTCTCCTGAACTCAACTCTTACTTCTCTGTATTATTATCTACACTGTAGTCCCAGTGTCCAATTTTCTTGTTAAGAAAATATTAAGCTTGTTTCTGCCTTAGTGTCTTTATCCATGCTATTATTTTCTGAAAACATTTTTCCATGCATTTCTTACATAATTGATATTTGTATCATTTCAAATTTCCTAATGAATGTCAACTACCTAGAGAGACTTTTTCTACACAATCTTAATATCTCCATCCATCACTATCACATTACTCTGCTTACTATTCGTAAATGACTTGTAATTTCCTGAAGTTTTAACCTCAATTTATTTGTTTCCTTGTTTACTGGCTGTCTTCTCACTTGTAGAATGTAAGTTTTATGAAAGTAAGGATATTGCATACCACATTCACTACTATATCATGTTGCATATTATATTCAGCACTATACCCCAGCATTATAAACATTAACATGACTAAATGCTTGACAAAATTTGTAAAATTAAGAAAAACAGTTCTTTAGAAATAGATTATGTTTTACTGTATTATCATGTATCCACTCCTCCGCTTTTCTATGATATGATTCATATGAGCATGATGGCTAATGAAAATTGTCATTTAGAATGACAAATCAATACCAACGTTTGTGAAGCTAGTGTGAGTTGATACAAAAAGCAACATGAATTATAGATTGTTTGCTTTTTTTCACTCTGACTACCTTCTTCAGGGATAAATGGCTCAAATGAATGTTTCCCCTTCAAATTAAATCTGAAGTTTAATCCGTAAAGAAGGGAAAAATAGACACCGGGACCTACTTGAGGGAGGAGGGTGAGAGGAGGGTGAGGATTGAAAAACTACCTATCAGGTATTGTGCTCATTACTTGAGTAACAAAATAATCTGTACACCAAATCCACACAATACACAATTTACCCAGTAACAAACCTGTATGTGTGCCCACCGAACCTAAAATAAATTTGGATAGAAAAAAGCTTATGTTTAATCTTTGTTTTTTAAAAAAGGGATATTTGTTTATATTGCTATGTAACAAATTGCCACCCACTTAGAAACTTAAACAATAACCATACATTAGCTCAAAATTCTGGAGGACAGAAATCTGGACATGGAATGACTAGATTCTTTCCTTAGCACTTCATAAGGTCAGTCTTGGTGGTCAAAATCAGGAAATTTTCTCATCTAAAGCTCAAGATCCTCTTCCTAGCTCATATGGTTGTTGAGAATTTACTTCCCTGTGCTTGTGAAACTGAGGCTCTTCTTCCTTGCCAGCTATCTGCTAAGAGCTATAAGGCTGCAGATGTGACTCTCATTCATTCCCGTATCACCCTCTTGATCTTCAAAGTCCGTAACAGAGATTTTATCTTGTGTCAAATTCTTTTCATACTTCTAATCTCTTTTTAAGTTTCACATAATAATCTATGACCAGCAATGATAATCTCTCTCACTTTCTCTCTGAATCAACTACTATCTAACAGAACCAAATCCCAGGAGTGGTCATTCATTATTTTCACAGTTTAGGCCCCCATACAAAGGAGTAGGGAGACTATCCAGTGTTTATAATCAGCAGCCACAAATATTGAGGACCAATTTAGAATTCTGCCTACCATAAACAGATATAACCTTGATATTTAAACAATATAGAAATTTTATAAATATAATTTATATGAGTAGTTTTATCTAAGAAACAACATAATTGCTGTAAAATAGGCAATAAATTATTAAAACAGTAAATACATCCTAATTTTATAGATGCGTAACTTAAATACATAGATTGTTAAAGTCTTAGAGGACAAATTAATCATAAATTGCATCATTCTCCGCTACTGGTAAAAGATTCTCAGATAAGTAAAATTTGCAGTTCAAGGTACTTGTATAGGCATTTCATCTATCCTTGAATGAGTACTTTCAGTTAATTAACATCCAGGAGATAACCAGTTTCCTTAGTAATCAACTTAAATAAGATTTAATTTTATAATTAGATTATAATTTATACATAAAATGTGCAAATATAAACTGTTACCTGTTTATAATGCATGGAAATAGGGCAAATGCTTTTGAGCTAATCAGCCATGTGAAGAGCATGTAATGTATTTTTGCTTTATAAGGGTTTATTCTTTCATTTAATTGAAAGGGAACCAGCTCAACCTGCAACTAATTGAAATTAAGTTTTTTGGGCTATAAATAACATCCTGAGAAGGAAGACCTGGCATTTTGTCCCACTTTACTATTTACTAGCTATACAGCCCTGGCAAGTTTTTCTGCAAGTTATCTTTTCAATTACTCTTTTCAAAACATCCTAGAATTGCTCCTATCAATGTATACACACTTTTCATCTCCCTCAAATTCTTTACCATCACCATCAATCTTGAGACTATGACTAAACTCTTAATTCCTATTTATCTTGTTCACAGCAAAAAGTACAGGCAAGGATCACTCCTCATCTTCCACACTCTAATATCCATGCTGTTGAGGGCACTTCTCATTCTAACTTGATCTGTCACTCTTTTTTTAGTTTCAAAGCCCTATACTTGGCTCTAAAACTCAGCAACTGTTATAGGAAAAATCCTTTCTTTCCTTGGATGCTGGCTAGTTCTTTTCTCTTTTCGCTTCAACTTAAAATTGACTTTCTCCAAGGACACACCTGATAGGCCTCTCAAGTGGTGGACGATCTTCGTCCTCAGACATCTGGTAATGCTAGGTCTCAGGTATTGTAGATTTCTCCTTTTCAGTGCAGCTGCTGGACTTTCATACAATTCCTTCTCTACAACTCTCTAGATTTTAACTTTTGTTTTTTTTTTTTAGGATTCTGTTTTAATCTTTCTAGTTTTATTTTATTACTGACTGCAAAATCAGTCTCTTCTCTTGAACATTTTTTTCTGCAATATTTTCTATCTTTTTTGTGCTAAAACTCCTGTTTTAATTCATAATGCTTATATTTTAGTGTGTAGAAACATTCAATGGAACTTTCAAGAAAATTTTAGAAAACATTAAAAATAAAGGATTTCTGTAGAAACTATTTGTAGTTCGGTTTTGGTGTATGATAAATAATTTTTATAAACCTATTAGCAACAGAGGGAAAGCATCTTACCTGTAGAGGAGCAAAGACAAGAATTAAATCTGGTTTCTCATCAGAGACCAGGCAAGCAAAAAGATACTGGAGTAAAATATGTAAAATTTTGTGAGAGAGAAGAAAAGAAAGTAATGTAAAATGTTGTATCTTAGAAAATTATCCTTCAAATGTGAAGGCGAAATATTTTCTCAGACAGAAATTAAGGGAATTTGTTGTCAGTAGACCTGCCTTGAAAGAAATTTTAAAAGACTTTCTTTAGAAAAGAAGAAAAACCAACAAATGCAGGCAGACTATAGAATTAGAAAGGTTAAAGAAAAAGATTAAGGGATGCAGCCCTGCCTATATCTTGGTTTTAGAAATTCTGAACCCCAGAATTGTCAGAAAATAAATATGTGTTTGTTTAAGGGGATAAAATACTAAGAGTTTATCATAAACCAAATCTTAATAGTAACAAAAAAGGGTACTTTTCATCATTATAGAAACCTAGAAAAAATGGAATACCCATAGCAATAGCACTTCTATTAACCGAGCGAAAATTCCAACTTTGAGAAATATAATTTCTCATTTTTAGTGACCAAGATTCCTTAGAGAAATAACTGATTCTATTTATGAGAAAGGAAATGGGCATGAGGAGCCTGAAACACTGTGAAGCTTAAATATACATATATTTCACACACATCGTGAAATGGCTATATCAAGCTAATTAAATAAAGTGTGTACTGCCTCACATATTTATTTTTGTGGTGAGAACCTTTAAAATCTATTCAGCAATTTTCAGGGATACACTTTTATTAACTATAGTCATCATGTTGTACAACAGATCTCTCTCTCTATATATATATAGATCTCTTGCATGTGTGTGTGTATGTGTATATATATATATATATATATGCTCTATTATGATTTATTATGTTTCTGCATTAAAGCTAATCCAAAATTGAATTTCTATCTTCGAATTTAAAGTGAAGAAGTACAGGGTATAAGTCACAAATACTATTAAAAGTAATATAAAGCTATTGATTGTTTTTCTGGGTAGAAGTGCCCAAAACCACCAGAATAAGGCTATATTGCCTAGATCTAATGATCTATCATTAGACTAATAAACAGAGATCTTAATTTGTCAGTCTCCTTTAAATTTGATTCATTTAGTCTGTGCTTCATTTTGGCAATACCTCTGCTATTCAAAGGGTTGGGAAAATCCTGGAATATAGACTCTTAGAATTTAACTATAACATTGATGTAGATTGGCTCAAATCTGTGTACATTTAGGAATTTCTTTTACGGATTCTGCCTCTAATTTAAATATTAAATATTTTTAGTTTTATTGCCAATAACATCTCTTCAGTTTAAACCTACATCTGCTCATACACTGTTTAAAAAGCAGTGACATCCGTAGAACCTTATCACTATTTATGTGCATTAGTTCCAACATGCATGTTAACAACTTTCCTCCTCTCTACCTAAATGAATCTCCCAAGATATAGTTAAAATACAGACTTATCTGTAAAATCTTTCTTTAGTATTCTTATCCATGACATTCTGCCTTTTTTGAATTCATTGTCAGCATGAGCCCTGCCATCAAATAGTTTAAAATCCCTTGTTGATTCAATGAAACCAAACTTCAAAAAATAACTAATGAAATGAACTAGGGCCAAAGGAGTTACATAAACCCCAAGTGCATATCTGAGGCAAGGAAAACCACCAGGAGTGGGTAATATCTGCGTTTATTTAAAAAAAGACAACCAGACCACAAAGAGAAATGCTGTCCACTTCAGGGATAAGAACTGGAAATGATACTTTTGTAAATGAATACAACAGTGAGAAAAAAAATGTATCATTACTCATTTCTAGAAAATTCATTAGGAAATGTATATAAGGACACAATATGTTAAAAACAACTTGTGAAACTAAAATACTTACCCCAAATCACCATGTTTCCTAAGTTCTATCCTAAAATAACTTTAGAAAGATACCACACCATGAACCAAATACAAATAGACATAATTTAAATCATTGTAAGTTGCAGCAGTAGACATTTTTACTAATGGCTAGAACTTTTGTTGCCTTAAAGGAATATTATTAACAGAGCTATATAGTGAAAATCTGCCTAAATATTTCTATCATCATTCAAAAAAAAACATAATCTGATCCTTTAGAGGGGAAAAGGTCATTTTGTCTCCTTACTACAGCACAATAGAAATATTTCTTAAAGAACATCAAACTCCCTTTGGTCCAATTCAACGCTTTCCAGGTAACAATAAGATCTACCTTTTTTTTTCCCTTGAGTAGACATAGTCAAGCCCACTATCCAAGAAACTGGGATAGTTTTTTATGATCTACTCCAGTTAATGGGGCAGTATTTCCCATTTAAAGTGAATAAGCAGGTAGTGTGTTTCATTAATCAATATCCTGTGAAATTGGTTCACTTGATTTGTTACTCATTTTGACAACTCCTTTAAATGAATGAAACAAAAATCTTAATATAGAACATTTAGAATAACTATATCTTTCCCTATAGTGTTCCAAAAATAATAATATAACTATAGTAGTTTTTATCTTAAATTAACTGTTTGAAGTGATCCAGAACTACAATATCAATAAGTATATTATTGATAAAATATTCATAAGTATATTCAATAAATAATCAGAATTAATTTAAATCTGATTAAAAAGAAAAAAATGTTCCCTTTGGCTTGCGTTTATTCTTTATAATTATTAGGATCAATAAAGTAATACCTTCTAAGTGTCTTTTTCCACCCTATGTTCCTCTGGAGCCACAAAACCATGAACCAAAATAGTTATGAGCATCTCCATGTATCCTCCAACATATGCAAATCCTTCCTCTTATAATATTTCTCTTGCAAAGTCCCTTACTTCAGTCAGTATTTACACAATTCAGCCCACTTGTTTGCATTGACTCTTCATTGTCTCTCAACACTAACCCCCAATCATCACCAGACCCTGTTGTTGCCTTAATAGTATCTTTTCAATATTCTCACATCTCTTCTTATCCATATTCATGCTTATGGTCCAAAACACTTGGTTCACAACATTCTCCTGAGTTCTCTTCATTCAAGTAAAATCTATTATTTACAGAGCAGATCAGAGTAATGTTTCTAAATTATACAACTGATGATGCTGGCTAAAAATCTTAACATGCTTCAAAGGCTCATATCTTCAAGAAAAACATCAAATTCTCTAATGTGACACAGAAGGCTCTTCCTGCCCACCTGAACGTTCCAGTAGAAGATATATTACTTATTCACCACTTTTTCTTCCCTTCATGAGAGCAGCGAATACTAGTTTTTCCCTTGAAACTGTACAAGATAAGGATGCCCTCTCTCACAACTCGTATTCAACATAGTATTAGAAGTCCTGACCAGAGAAATCAGGTAAGAGAGAGAATTTATTTACAAAAGGCATTCAAATAGGAAGAGAGGAAATCAAGCTATCCCTATTTGCAGATAACATCATTCTACATCTAGAAAACCTCATAGCTTCTGCCCCTAAACTCCTTGAGCTAATAAACAACTTCAAAAAAGTTTCAGGATACAAAATTGATATATAAATATCAGTAGCATTCATACACACCAACAACATTCAAACTGCTAGGCAAATCAGGAACACAATCCCAATCACAAATGCCACAAAAAAAAAGAATAAAGTATCTAGAAATACAGCTAAACAGTGAGGTGAAAGATCTCTACAATGAGAATTACAAACACTGCTCAAATAAATCAATAATGAGGTCTGGGTGCAGTGGCTCATGGCTGTAATTCCAGCATGCAGGGAGGCCAAGGTGGGCAGATCACCTGAGGTCAGGAGTTGGAGATCAGTCTGGCTCACATGGAGAAATGCTGTTTCTGCTAAAAATAGAAAAATTAACCTGGTGTGGTAGCAGGTGCCTGTAATCCCAGCTACTTGAAAGGCTGAGGCAGGAGAATCACTTGAACACAGGAGGCAGAGGTTGCAGAGAGCTGAGATTACGTGACTGCACTCAGCCTGGGTGTCAGAGTGAGATTCCGTCTCAGGGAAAAAAAAAAAAAAGAGGGAGAGAGAGAAACAATGATGACACAAACAAATGGAAAACCCTCCCATGCTCATGGATAGAAAGAATTGATATTGTTAAAACAGTCATACTGATGACAGTGGTGGCCTGTCTGCAGTAGCTGCTGCCATGACACCAGCTGCATTGGGGGAGGGGTAGCTTGGGCTGTGTGCTCCACAGGGTATGCAGGAGCCAGAAACAGGCAGAAGCCCCATCTCTTTCCAAGTTGGGGGGAGGGGGCAAGAGCCCCGCCCTCCTGGGCACAGCTGCAGCTTCCCAGTTGCTGCTGAGGACCTGGGCATCTCTGCACTCTTGGAGGCCTGGGAACCCCCCTCACACCCCAACAGGTCTGCAAGTGCCTGCTCCCGCTGCCTGGCCCCTCCTTGCTCCTGTCACTCGCTCAGATTCTGGAGCAAAGTTGTGGCCAAGCCGGGGTGCAGTCACAACCCAGCAAGTTGTGCATGCACTCAAGGCAGTGCTGACAAACCAGCCCCCTGCTGCCTTGGCCAGCTCTGGATTTTGGGCACTGATGAACATGGTAGGGAGGCCGTGAGAGGTTGAGGGAGGGATAATGGTTGCTTAGCACTGGCCTACAGGCACCCTTCAGTATGAACAGCCTGGGCACTGCTGGCACCATGGGTGGCAGGTTAATGGCAGCAGGATGCAGACAGGCTCCTAGATGGAAAGTAGTAGATCCCAGCGAAATCCCACCTTCAGGCCAGAGGGAGTTTGAGGCCTGGGGCCAGACTGCCAGTTCTGCAGACAGGAGTGAGAACTTATGCAGCGTTTTCTGGGTCCACCCACAGCTGTCCGTGGACCAAGCAGCATGCACTTCCTCCCCTCTGAAGCCCATAATAATCATACTGGACTCAGCCAGATTCAGGCAGATTACGGGAGGACCTCCCTGCAGAGAGGAGCTACCCACTCTGGGTTCCCTTTCTGTTGAGAAACTGAGCAGACAATGGGACAACCTGCCTGCAGAGAGGAGTTACCCACTGCAGGTCTCCTCTCTGCTGAGCTCTGCACACTCATTCACATGACCTGCCTGCAGAGAGGATCTACTCACTGTGGGTCTCCTCTGAGCTGTTCAGTCACTTAATAAAGCAATAAAGCATCTCTTTGCTTTGCTCACCCTCTACTTGTCCACATACCTCATTTTTTCTGGGCACAGGACAAGAACTTGAGAACCCCCCAGTGGCATACCTGAAGAGCTGTAACACAAACAAAGCTGAAACATGCCCCTTGCTCACCACATTGTGGGTAAGAAGAAGGAGAGAAGAAAGGAGAAAAGAGATGTGGCCCAGACCTAGGAGCCAGGGCTGTGATACCCTCTTTGGAGACCCATAGTTCCTGGCATCTTCAAGCTTCCAGGCATTCCAGGGTTCCAGCACATTCCCTGTTGCCCTCTGTGGAAGCTGCTTTCAGTGCACTTGTTTGAGCTACAGCTTCACAGGGCACTGGAACCCATGTCTATGCTTAGAACTACCTGCTCCCCTGCAGCCAGGGTGCATGACTGTGCACAGTGGCTGGACCCCATGCTTACTCACACATTCCTCAGTGCTTTGCCACTGGCTCACCCTTGGCAGGCATGGGATACAGTTCAGTAGTGTGAGCCAAACACAACTTGCCAGGCCACGTAAGCAGAACAAGTCCAGCAGGCCTGAGCAAAACTCAGCCAAAGGCACCACAGGACACAGAGGTTTCTGGCTGGAAAAGCAACACCCCAAGGATCCTGTGACAATACTACCCAGATCAATTTATAGATTCCATGCTATTCCTATCAAACTACCAATAACATTCTCTGAAGAACTAGAAAAAAAAGTATTTTAAAATTCACATGAAACTAAAAATGAGCCCAAATAAACAAGACGACAATAAGCAAAAAGAACAAAGCTGGAGGTAATGCATTACCTGACTTCAAGCTATAGTATAGTACTAGGGTAACCAAACAGCATGTACCAATCAAAAACAGACACATAGACCAATGGAACAGAAAAAAGAGCCCAGAAATAATGCTGCACAGCTATAGTCCTCTGATCATCAACATAGCTGACAAAAAGAAGCAATGGGGAATGAGCTCCCTATTCAATAAATAGTTCTGGTATAACAGGCTAGTCATATGCAGAAGATTGAAATTGGACTCGTCCTTATAAAATATACAATAATCAACTCAATATGGGCTAAAGTATTAAATGTAAAACCTAAAACTGTTAGAACCCTGGAAGAAAACTTAGGAAATATCATTTTGGACATAGAAAGATTTCATGATGAAAACACTAAAAGCAATTGCAGCAAAAGCAAAACTTGACATGAGAGAACTAATTACACTATAGATCTTCTGCACAGCGAAAAATACTACCAACAGAGTAAACAGACAACCTGCAGAACAGGAAAAATACTTGCAAATTATGCATTCAAAAAAGGAGCAATATCTAAAAACGATCGGAAACTTAAATAAATTTACAAGCAAAAACAACCCCATCCAAAAGTAAGCAAGGGATATGAACAGACACTTCTCAAAAGAAGAAATTTATGCAGCCAACAAACATATGAAAAATAGCTCATCACTGGTCATTAGAGAAATGTGAATCAAAACCACAAAACCATCTTATGCTAGTTAGAATGGTTATCATTAAAAAGTCAGGAAACAACAGATGCTGGAGAGGGTGTGGAGAAATAGGAATGCTTCTACACTGTAGACGGGAGTTTAAATCAGTTCAACCATTGTGGAAGACAGTGTGGTGATTCCTTAAGGATCTAGAACCAGAAATACTAATACCACTTGACCCACCAATCCCATTACTGGGTGTATACCCACAGGATTACAAATCATTGTACTATAAAGACAAATGCACATGTATGTTTATTGCAGCACTGTTCACAATAGCAAAGACTTGGAACCAACCTAAATGCCCATCAATGATAGACTGGATAAAGAAAATGTGGCATATTTACACCACGGAATACTATGCAGCCATGAAAAAGAATGAGTTCATGTCTTTTTCAGGGACATGGATGAAGCTGGAAACCATCATTCTCAGCAAAGTAACACAGGAATAGAAAACCAGACACCACATGTTCTCACTCATAAGTGGGAAATGAACAATGAGAATACATGGACACAGGGAGGGAAACATCAGACACCATGGGCTGTTGGTGGGTAGGGGGTTAGGGGAGGGATAGCATTCTGAGAAATATCTAACGTAGATGGCAGGTTGATGGGTGCAGCAAACCACCATGGCATGTGTATACTTAATGTAACAAACCTGCACGTTCTATACATGTATTCCAAATCTCAAAGCATAATTTAAAAAATAAGACATACATGTGGCCAATAAGCATATGAAAAATCCTCAATGTCAGAAATGATGCAAATGAAAACCACAATGAAATACTATCTGACACTAGTCAGAAGAGCTATTATTAAAAAATATATAAAATAACAGACATTGGCAAAGTTGCAGAGAAAAGGGAAAACTAATAGATTGTTGGTGGGAGTATATTTAACATATTAGTTCAGCCTTGTGAAAGCCAGTGTGGCAATCCCTCAAAGAACTAAAAACAAAATTACCATTCGACCCAACAATCCCATTATTGGGTGTATAACCAAAGAAATATAAATCAGTCTGTCATAAAGATACATACGCATGTATGCTCAATGCAGCACTTTTCACAATAGCAAAAATATGGAACCAATCTAAATGCCCATCAATGGTAGATTGCATAAAAAATAAATGGTACCTATATACCGTGAAATAGTATGCAGCCATTAAAATAGTGAGATCCTATTCTTTGTAGCAACAGGGATGGAGCTGGATACCATTATTCTTAGCAAACTAATGCAGGAACAGAAAACCAAATACCACATATTCTCACCTATAAGTGGGAGCTAATTGGTAACACCACATAAACACAAAGAGCAGATCAACAGATACTAGGGCCTACTCAATGGTGGAGAGTAGGAGGAGGGTGAGGATCAGAAAAAATATATGTACCATAGTACCTATTCAGTACTATGCCTAGTACCTGGGTGACAAAATAATCTAAACACCAAGCCCACATGACATGAATTTACCTATATAGCAAACCCATACATGAATCTAAAATAAAAGTTAAAAGAAATTTTAAAAAAGACTTTTTCTAATTGGAAACTTCATTTCTTCTTCCGTGTTCCTGTGACTCTAACCTATTTTGAGGGCCTCCAGATTCCGTTTGCTTTGTCATACACATGCAGAGGACCCATTGAAAGCCTCCAGGATCTAAATAATGACTGAGCCATGTAACGGAAAAAGTTTCTGTCTTTCTGAAATGCAGAACCCACTGGTTTTCAGTGGACAATTTCTTTTTGTGATAAACCGCAAGCATTTTTTTTCTCTGTGTGTGTGATAGATCATAAAGGTACCCTTTTTATTACTAATTGTGGCAACAAGCAAGTTACATTACCATAAACATTAGTTATACTACCATAATTAGTATATTTAATGGAAGAAATTTTAATTATAAAAATAAAATTCTCCATAGATGAGTTGGTTAGCACAATAGACTAAATGAAAAGAGGGATTTTTTTTCTTTTTGCCATAGAGATAATGTCTGTGAATACTCACAAAATTTACTACAAAAGTAGGAATAGATAAAAGTTATAAAATGAATGCTAATAGTTATGAAAAATCCCAGCCATAGTTAAAGCAATGTAAAATTAGTTCCGGAAAGCAAGATATGTGAGAATGAAGAGGAAAAAAAAAATTATTAGATAAATTTTAAGAAAAAATTTCAGTTAGTCATACATGGAATTTCAAATGTAAATTACTCATCCAATGATAAACAGAATAAATTAACTACATTAAACTCATCCTTGGGAAATATAGCATTCCAAAGACAAGTGGATTCTAAATTTTTATGAAAGAGAAACAAAAATAAATCAATTCATTGCAAAGGACCAGTAGTTGCACTTTCACCGGATTTCCTATTAGTAATACTGAGTATAACAATGAAGGCCTTCAGAGGGATGAGAAAAACAATTTTCACTCCAGAAATGTATTCATTCAAATTGCAAACTGAGTGTCGGGAAACAAGAAAACATTTGCAGACAGACAAGGACAGCTGAAAGATTTTGTTTATATTTTCTATTAAAAATATGACATCATGTACTTAAAAAAATGAAAAACAAGAAAGAAATACTTGGAGAAAACAAGGAGGTAATGAAGAGAGGTCACTGCTTCATAGTTCTGAAGCCTACCAAGATTCTATGGATGCAGATTAGTGTGGAGAAAGGAAGTATTCAATATAGTAGAGAGATGATTAATGAACAAAGTAAAATTGAGGCAAAGACTTTTTTTTAATTATTAATTTAGGAATTTAAAGTAAACTAAACTAAAACTAAAAGCAAACTAAAATAACATAGCATTAAGTGATTGATGCAAGGAATAAGAAAACCTTTTGACCTTGATGCTCTTACCTTGGTCTTTGAATTACAGAGGTTAATCTACGCTTAATTACTTGGCCCAAGAGAAACAAATATTATATGGATATATAAGAAATATAATAAATTTGTGTTTTTCACCTTTGGAATCAACTGATAAACAAAGCTCAGGAATCTTGATAATAATTCTAGAATATATTGAAAATAGTAAAGTCTTGAGAATGTAAACATAAAGACATCACTGATGGGTAGTTATCAGTGGGAGAGCCATAAAAAGTTTAAGCATATAAGAATACTAATAGGGAGGCCAGGTGCAGTGGCTCACACCTGTAAACCCAGCACTTTGGAGGCCAAGGCACCAAAATCATGAGATCAAAAGATTGAGACCTTCCTAGCGAACATGGTGAAACTCCATCTCTACTAAAAATACAAAAACCAAAAGTAGCTGAGTTTGGTGATGCTCGCCTGTAGTCCCAGCTACTCGGGAGGCTGAGGCAAGAGAATCAGTTGAATCCGGGAGATGGAGGTTGCAGTGAGCTGAGATGGCACCACTGTGCTCCTGGTAACAGAGGGAGACTCTATATCAAAAAGAAAGAAAGAAAAAAAAGAATGCTAATACCTTCACCATACACAGATAGAATCAAAATGCAAAAGAACAAAATAAAGGTTTAAGTATTTATAGTAAACAGAAACATACATGAAACTACCAAATCCATGATATAACAATTTAACTTTGGGAAACAAAGAAAGAAATAAAAATGAAAATCATGTAAGTGAGCTATGATTTCTCACCATGTTCAACATAGTCAATCCATAACTTGAAGATATAAATGTATTGTTTACTACTATGAAGATACCTATGAGAGAGAATTTGTTTTACCAAAATAGATTTTAAAGAAGTTATATCAGAGGTATTAGGTAATTTAATTATATTCCATTTACTGCATTATTTGTGCAAATAAAACATATTAGATATTAACATTTTTATATAAATACAAATACTATTAATAAAATGTAACATATCTGAAAGATTTGGAGAAAATTTTGCACCTAACCAACAGAAGGTTGGTATCCAGAATACATAATCCAAAACAAAAAAAGAGGCAATGATTACATACAGGCAAAAACAGATGTAGCTCTATAAATGACATGGATGAGATAACAAATATCTTTAATATATGTTATATTTATTAACATTATTTATGTAATGTTCAAGGTTACTTGAAAAAACAAATATGAATAAGAATTTTGTTTTTCTCACTCTTTTGCAAAAGTTTTTAAAATACAGATAAACTAGGAATTTGATAAAATGCTGGTGAAGCAGTACATTTAAATTATTTCTACAAGGAAATTAATGATTAACCACTTGAACTTAAAATTCAAAATGTTCATGCACACTAATTAAAATACTGAGAAACCTTTCCTATGAAAGTATCTTCTTGTTAAACACACATGCAGCATTTCTTTTTTTTAATTTTGTGACTTTTTTGTCTCTGTAAACATGTAGAAACAATATAAATATAAATCAATAAGAGAGGCTTCAATTCATAGGTCATGATATAGAATAGCATGGAATTGTTATAAACAGCAAAGCAGAATGTTACATAAAGAATTTTAAAAAAGGTTTTAAAGTGTGTGTTAGAACCATGTGTAATTAATGATCTCACAAATGTAAAACTATGTATAAGCACATGTATGCTCTCTGTGGATCTGTATAAAGTGTTTATGTGCGTAAATCAGAATGTGGTGGTGTGCATGTCACCTTATAAAAACAAAATTCCCTTTTGGGGGGCAAGTGGATGTAGGCCACAGATTTCTTTATGGTTCAGATCTATTTTATAACAATTGTATTTTGCATTACTATTGTAATTTTAATCTTTCATAACTGGTATTCCTGTGATGTTGTCTTCTTCCTCTGCCCAGGATCTTTGAAGCACATGCAAACCCATCTATCAGGAATCCCTGGTTGACTACTTAGGCCTATTGAACAGCTATCATATTAAACCTATTTTGTTTTTTAAAAATCAAATTAAGTAGTTTTAGAGAGCTTTGCTTCATGCAGTCTGCATGACACTGAACGAAAAAATGAGTGTCTTTGACATTGCCTGAATGAAGACATAAGAAAAATAAAAAGATATATATTTCTACATTTTCCTTCAGATTAGCACAATGTTTGAAATATCTGCTATATATATGTATATTTTCTAAATGACAAAGTTTTATTTTATTACTGAAGAATGACATGCTTTAAGAGAACAAACACCAGATAACAAAAAAGAATACATAAAGGTGCCCTTTATGAGATATTCCTTTAATAAGTAAATTTTAATTACTTTTTCTGGTTTAATTTCATATTATCAGTAGTATTTTAGTTTTTGCAAATCCATATTTTCAGATTTGCCTTTGTGAATCTAGATTTCTTCAAGTTAACAATAAAAAAACTGATTATGAAATGATGAGGACGTAAGGACATCTTCACATTTTAAATCATTGAGCTTGTAAGTGGTTACTCTCTGAAGCTACCAACGTAGTGAATGAAAGATTCAGAACTACTTAGAGAACAGGCCTTTTAATTTTCAACAATCCACAATCTACTTTCTTTTTTCTATTCTTTTTCGTTTCTTTTTCTTTTTCTTTTTCTTTTTTGAGATGAAATCTTGCTCTGTCAGCCAGGCTGGAGCACAGTGGTGCAATCTTGGCTTGCTGCAAACTCTGCCTCCTGGTTCAATCAATTCTCTGGTCTCAGCCTCCTCAGTAGCTGGAATGACAGGTGCATGCCACCATGCCTGGCTGATTTTTGTATTTTTAGTAGAGATGGGTTGCCACATTGCCCTGGCTGGTCTTGAACTCCTGAGCTCAAAGCAATCGGTCTGCTTTGGCCTCCCAAAATGCTGGGATTACAGAAATAGCCACCATGCCCAGCCAACTTTATTCTATCTTAAAATAAAGTTTATTATATTTATTTGATTATGATGCTTCTTTGATTTCTTCTTACTTTTATTCATTGCAAAGATCATTTCCTGGGAACCAAACCAAGTCTGTTTAAGAAAAAAACTTCATAGGTTTTCTGAGTTATTTTCTGGTATTTTATCTGGCAAAACAATAGAATCATTCCTGGAATAAGGGAGTTAAGGAGTTTCTACAACCAACATATGATGTGTTATTAGTAGATGCCATCAGAGCCATAGTTAATATAATATATGTTTTCACAAATAATAAATTTTGACAATCAAACACTACAATTCATACTTTGGATACCATTGAAATAAAAGGGACAAGTATAATTTTTAGAAAATATTTTCAGAGTTGTTTGCTCCACAAAATTCTCACGCTTTTTGGATACATAGTGTTTGCCTTCAATGAAGAAAGACTAGACTTTGAGGAACAGACATAACAGTAAATGAGTTAAACTCATCACAAAAAGACACTTATCTGACTTACATGAGGAATCTCAAAAAGGTAAGAACTCACAGAAGCAGAAAGTAGAATGGTATAGCCACTAGGTTTGGAGAGCACAGCCCTGGACTGGAGAGATTCAGATGAAAGGGTACAAAATTACAGTTAGGAGAAATACATTCAAGAGATTTATTGTGGCCATAGTCAACATGGTGACTATAGTTAATAGCAATATATTGTATACTTGAAAATTGCTGTAAGAGTAGAGTTTGAGTGTTCTCACTACAAAAATAATATGTGAAGTAGTGCATATGTTACTTAGCTTGATTTAGCCATTCTGCTATGTATACACATACATACCTCAGCCTCTTGAATAGCTAGGATCACAGGTGCATGCCACCAGGCCTGGCTAATTTTTGTGTTTTTAGTAGAGAGGGGGTTTCACCATGTTGGCCAGGGTGGTCTCAAATCCCTGACTTCAAGTGATCCATCCATCTCAGCCTCCCAAAGTTTTGTGATTACAGTCTTGAGCCACAGTGCAAGGCCAATTATCCATGTTTTTAAAATAAAACTTCACATATTAAAAATTAAAGATCACCTTGTACACCATACATAGGTATAATTTCACTTTGTTAATTATAACAATAAGTTTTTAAAAGCTATTTTGATTAAGTTTAATTTTTTTCTTCCAAAAAAGAAACAAATTTCACCTATAAATATCCTTCACCTCATTTAACATTGTTTATTATCCAAAACAGTTAAATGCTTATGGTAATACAATTTGAAAAAGATCTTTATATAGTAACAATTCAAGGTTGTCAGGTATGGATTAAATGCCAAAACATTTTCTCTAGATAACAATGATATCATAAGTTTTATAATTTTATAAACAACTTAGTGCTTCTTGAAGATGTCCCTCTTTAATGACAGAATGTCTTTATAAAATAAGAAATACACATTTACACATTTTTCTATTGATGCTACAGTGTCCTTTTTTTTTTTTTAGATGCAGTTTCGCTCTGTTGCCCAGGTTGAAGTACAGAGGCGGGATCCCGGCTTACTAAAACCTCAGCCTCCCATCATCCTAGATTCAAGCAATTCTCATACCTCAGCCTCTTGAATAGCTAGGATCACAGGTGCATGCCACCAGGCCTGACTAATTTTTGTGTTTTTAGTAGAGAGGGGGTTTCACCATGTTGGCCAGGGTGGTCTCAAATCCCTGACTTCAAGTGATCCATCCATCTCAGCCTCCCAAAGTTTTGTGATTACAGTCCTGAGCCACAGTGCAAGACCAATTATCCATGTTTTAAAAATGAAACCTCACATATTAAAAATTAAAGATTATAAAAATTAAAGCTTGAAAGATTGCATTTACAAGAGAAAATGATGGAATTCATCATGAAAATATCATAGTTATCACTAAAATAATGTTTTGTTTACCATATATAAATCTAGCAGTAACTTTAGATGGATAGATTTAATCGGCATCACTTGTTATTTGTTGGAAGGAGAAGGTTTTACTTGCTTATTAGCTTTATTTGAACTGAATATATATTGTAATAAGGACTATATTTCGTGTTCATAGAGCACACAGAAAATGAATTAGTTGATTTTTTATATGTCCAAATATGAAAAAGATCAGGATTTTATTTTTTGTTTCTTTAAAACTCTGGAGGGATTTCAGATCAAGCAATTAAAACAAGTTATTTGTGGGATCATAAATGCTAGGATTTCCATCATTGTGGCTTATATTCCACAGCACAAAAACCCATGATAGGAATAAATACAATGCTTTCTGATAAGGAGGTGAAGTTGTAGCAAGCAGGTGGCAAGATGACAAAAGTCAACAAAACTGTGTTCTGCAGTGTGGTTAATGCTGTCTTGAAATCTAGGCTAAAAACAGAATTAAATGAAAACAGGAGGGGGTTGAAAACATTGGAAGACACAGAATTTAGTGAGGTGGAAATAATTATACAGAGGGAGAGCACAATCATGGGAGCAGTAATGTTAGGAGATTATACTCACAAAGTGGAAAACTGGAAGTGGAGCAAATTTAGCTGACGTTGGGAAATTGAATGCCTGGACCTGAGAATAAAGAGGTTGTCCAACAGAACTGAAGTTCACCTTTAGCGGTAAGGAGTCAACTGAAACCAAACTTCGAACTGGAAAAGAAACTATAGAGTCAAGTGAAGCTTAGCCCTGCCTACAATGTAAGGCTTCACCACCCATGGAAATACAACAGGGGAGTTATAAGTCTTTATTACACAGAAATATGATGATGGTAGCTAGATGACAAAAGAATAACAAAGAGGGGTAATACATATGTGCAGTAGATTTGGGGCAGGGAAGTGTATACAAGAAGATTCTACAACAGTGTGGAAATGGGTAGGATAAACTAGAGGAGGCTGGGAAAATGATGACCAACACTATATATGATAGAACATTTGACCAATGGATGCCTGTGGTAACATGGAAGACAAAAACTACATATAATACAATTGTGCCATTACAGTAAAAGGATCATGAGGTAATATGTTGAAAATTTGATCTGGTTGCTTTTAGCTGCATTTGATGAGGAACGGTAAGAAAAATTAGCCCAGAAAAAGTACTGGGCCAGTGTGATAAAGAAAATTTAGGGAAAATATAAAGACCTCAGACCTTGAGGATTAGAAAGTAAATCTACATTTTTCAAATTACCAATTAGATTAGTTTTCTAAGACTGCAATATCAAAATGCCGCAAACTAGGTGACTTAAAACAATAGAAACTTACTGTTTCACAGTTTTGGAGGCTAGGAGCCTGAAATCAAATTTTAAATTGTGCTCCTTTAGGATCCTGTTTGTGGAGAAATCCATTCTTGCTTCTAACTCCTGGTAGCTCCATTCCAGTTGACTTGCAGCAGCATAACTCAAATCTTCCTATGGTCTGTGTTTCTGTCTCTTCTCATAGTCTTCTCTCTGTGCGTATCTGTCTCTGTGTCCAAATTTTTCCTTTTTATAGGGCATCAGTCATATTAGATTAAGGTCCATGTTAATGATCTCATTTAACTCGATTAACTCTGTAAGAACTATTTCCAATAGAATCACATGCAGAGGTACTAGTGGTTAGGACTTCAACATATCTTTCTTAGAGGATGCAGTTCAACTCATGACACCAATTTTTCCACATAGGACAAGATTCTTAAGAACAGCCTAAAGAATTATTAAGAGTATTAAGATATACCATGTGGCCACAGACCAAATTACGAAAAGTCATCCTGAATTTTTTAAGACTTCATAAAGGTTAAAATGGCTGTTGGTAGATCCTCTTGTCTGATAAAAACTACTCATCAATATTAAGACTATGAGCCAGGCACAGTAGCTCATACCTGCAATCCCGGCACTTTGGGAGGTGGAGGTGGGTGGATCACTTGAGATCAGGAGTTCTAGACTGGCCAAAATAGTGAAACACTGTCTCACTAAAAATGTAAAAATTAGCCAGGCATGGTGTCATGCACCTGTAATCCCAGCTACTTGGGAGGCTGAAGCACGAAACAGCTTGAACCCAGGAGGTGCAATTGCAGTGAGCCAAGATCATGCTGCTGCACTTCAGCCTGGGCAGCAAAGTGAGATTCCAACTCAAAAAATAATAATAATAATAATAAGCCTATGGTCCAACCAAAATCCAAGGTACATGAAATACTCATAATTAAGTATATATTTAGAAATGTGTCATAAAAAATTTATAGTATGGCCTTTTCACTAACTAAAATCAAGTATGTGAAAAATTTAAACATTTTTGAGATAATTAGCAAAAGTATGACCAGCCTGAAATAAAATGGGATTACGAGAAAAGACTCTGGCCTCAAATTCCTACTTAACATGAAGCAGGCTGAAAAACCTTCAGATAACAAAATAGGAATATCATTTAGAAATTTGTCATGTATTTCCTACCAAGCAGGGTAATTGTAGGAACTCTGAGAAAGAGGAGCAATGGACCATGGAGAAAAATAGGCTAGGGTCAACTGCTAAGGAGATTGATCAAAGTGTGGTTTTTAAACCAAGGGTAGAGAGATCTGACGGCGTTTCCTCAGTGAGATTTTGGACTTGCAATGAAACAGTGACTACTATGGCCTCCCAGTCTTTCATCTCTGAAATAAGCATTTATTATTATATTTTCCCTGTTTCAACATTCTATGGTGGGTGGAAAGATTGGTAATTTGATTCATAGATTTTCATTTCAAAGGTAGATGTCTGAAGACTGAGATCATGAATCCTGAATTTCAAACTGATGTTGTAACTGAATGAGACTTTTGGCATTCATAGGATTGGGTAAGTTGATTTTGCAGATGAAAGAGAAGTGAGTATTTATGGAAAAATGGACAAAGTACAGTAGGTAAGATTCTTGTTAAAACAACATTTACTCCCTTCTCCTTTGACCCCAATGAACACACTTGAAGCAGAATTGAGCCAAGCCTACGACAGTGAGGAGCCAATTAGGGTCAGACCAGCTTCTCAAGGCAGAGCTGCCTAAGTATGATGGATCTCTATCAGCTGAGCCTCAGCCAGCTCTTAGCCATGCAAATGATCCCAGCTGATGTAAGAAGTGCTGCACAGGCTGACTCAATTTTGTGGTCCTTTGCTACACAGCTTTACTGGAGCAATAGCTAACCAATATTTTCTCAGATGAAAAGAAAAATGCTTGTGGAGTATGTAATCTACTCTTCTATATGAACTGATGAAAAATGATTTCTTCCTCTTTTGTTCATATGACTATCTTGCCATTATAAATGTTTTAAATTCACATGAGTTAATGTGCGCCTTTTTGTTGTCTCTTATTATAAACAAAGATTGTTTTAAATCAAAGAATAACTCCTCACCTATGAAAAAAGCAAAATTGTCAATGATTGTTATATTACTTTTTATACATTTATTTTAGAATATCATAATTCTAGAAAACAAGAGGATCAAAGGTATGACTACCTCTTGTTTTCATGCACTTTTACTTGAGTTTAATCAGCTAAGTAGTCACTCATAAAATTCTTTTTTATGTCATCCTACATAAGACACTAAATTAAAAATGATAAAACTCCTTATGAGGTTTTCGCACCCAATTCATCCTTATCACTTCCCAGAAAGATGGCAGGAAGCACCAAAACTTCACTCCTTCACCTAATAAAAGCAGATATATTAGAAATACTTAGATATCTTTGGGATTCTCTATATTTTAATAGCTCAATTATGTTTGAAGAGCTATCCTATTTCTTAAACACACAATATAAGAAGTTACTCAATAAAGATGGGTCACCCTGCCCTAGCTTATTTTTATAAGGTTAAGTGAGTTTGTTTTTAAGGGAGTTTGTTTTTCTGAAAGAAACATCTAGGGTATCACATGAAAAACCATATAGTATTCCAAAATAATTTCAGTACAGAAGTAGATGACTGCCTGCCAGTAAACTCTAATATAAGACTTTCCTAACATAAAACTGAGAAAAGAATTTTCATTTTGATTGCTTTACTTGATGAAGTTTTGAGTGCTAGTATTCGTATTTTACATTCCAACAGGCTAACATATTTTCTTCATCAGTGGGTAAAACACAAAAATCTAAGTTCTATTTTATCTAGCCAAATTGTAGGATACAGATCTGACTCCATAATATGTTTGGATGTCCCCTCCAAATCTCATGTTGATATGTGCTCCCCAGCGTTAAAGGTGAAACCTGGCTGGATTACTCTGCTCTTGCACCGCTATTGACAAATATCTGAGACTGTGTAATTTATAAGAAAAGAGGTTTAATTGGCTCATGGTTCTGCAGACTGTACAGGAAGAACAGTGGCATCTGCTTCTGGGAAGGCCTCAGGAAGCTTCCAATCACGGCAGAAGGCAAAAGGGAGGACAAGCACATCACATGGCAAAAAGCACATCACATCACATCACATGTCTCTCTCCCTCACCCCAGAGAGACAGAGTGGGGTGGGGGCTTGGGGAGAGGGGACACACATTTTTTAAATGACCAGATCTCATGAGAACTCACCGTTATGAATATAGCATCAAGTCATGAGGGGCCCCACAGCCCAAACACCTCCCACAAGACCAACCTGCAGCACTGGAAATTATAATTCAACATGGTATTTGGGTAGCGACAAATAAATACCCAAACCATATCAAAGGTGTTTGGGTCATGGAGGCAGATTCCTCATGAACGTCTTGGAGCCAACCTTGCAGTAATTAGAGAGTTCTCACTCTGTTCACTCGAGATCTGATTGTTTAAAAGAGTGGAATGCTCCCTCTTATTCCCTTTTGCCATATGATATCCACCATGCGATGTCTTCCCTGTGATTATAAGCTCCCTGAGGCCTTCACCAGCAGAAAACACTGGTATCACATTCCCTATACAGCCTGCAAAACCATGAGTTAATTAAACTTCTATTCTTCGTAAATTACCCAGCTTCAGGGAGCAACATAAGGATAGACTAACACATTCTAGTTGGAGATATAAGATATCTATGTGTCTCTATGTGACTATGTGAGGGACTGTGTTAAAGACAATTGCCTGTGTTTCAAAGGCAAGAATTTCCCAAAGCCATACCTCCATCCACGCCACGCCCCCATCCAGGAACGTAAAGTTCTTAGTTTCTAACTTTCCCTCACATGGGCTAGGTAGAAATTCCAGGTGAGCTGCTTTGTTCGGACCCGCAAAAAGCCCTGGAAGGACAGGCTCTGTTGTGGGCCCAAGCAACCAATCTGGGTTCAGAGTTGACAATCAGCCACTCCAGAAGAAGTTCGAAAGAACTCCTCTAATAGAACAGAACATAGATGGGGCGGGAATAACTCCAGGGTTAAAATTCCCCTGCCCCTTACCTGTGCGGATTTCCCTCTCTGGAATCCCCTCCCACAACAATGTGGGAGCTGTCTTTCCCTCCCTCCCTGTAGGGATGTCCCCTTCGGATTCCCCTCGCACGGCAGCATGGGAGCTCTCTCTCTTTCTGTCTCTTTCTCTCTCTGTCTAATAAATAGCTTTCTGCTAAACTCTTTGGGTCCAATATTTACTTGAATGGTAAGTTCACCGCACCACCAGGGCCCCATCCCCCATTTGTGGGGCAAAGAGAAGCCAAGAACCTCGGGCACATCAAACTGGGGAGAGAGGTGAGCCGCCGGTAACATACGAACAGTTAGCATTTACAAACATGTATCTGTCTACTTTCTCTTGTTTAAAATAAAAAAAAAAAAAAAAAAAAAACAATTTTAAAAAATGAGGTTACAGAAGGTCAGCAAGGAGTATGTTTGAGATGTTTGGGTGGTTAAGTGGGCATTTTGACAACATGGCTTCCCCTGTGGCATGTTTAGTTGTGATATTTGACAGATACCCTGGCAGTTTAAGAGGACACTGTTAAAATAAATTCTCTCCTAGTAATAAAAATAAATATCTATAATTTAGCCTTAAACAATTTTAGCCTATGAGGTACAATGAACAGAGTTTGAATCCCAATGTAATTTAGTACAATATTTTTTACTCAGTACTGTGGGACTAGGCACCTAATGGACAATTCTGATGCTTAATTATATGTGCTAACTTGGATAGGCTGTGGTACCTTGTTGTTTCATCAAATACCAGTTTGGATGTTGCTGTGAAGGTGCTTTTCAAATGTGATTAACATTTAAGTTATAGACTATGAATAAAGCAGATTATCTTCCATAATGTGGATGGGCCTCATCCAATCAGTTGAAAGCCTTAAGAACAAAGACATCAGTTTCTTGAGGAGAAAGAAATTCAGATTCAACACTGCAACACAGAACTGTTCCCTGAGATTCCAGTCTGCCTGGCTTGCTCTGGAGAATTTCAACTCAAGACTTCACCTTTAGCTCTTATCTAAATTTACAGCCTGCTGGCTTGTCCTAAAGATTTAGGAGTTGACAGCACCAACAATCCTATGAGCTAACCCCCTAAAATAAATCTCATTCCTGTAATCCCAGTTTTTTGGGAGGCCAAGTCAGGTGGATCACCTGTGGTCAGGAGTTCAAGACCAGCCTGACCAACATGGTGAAACCCCATCTCTGCTAAAAATAAAAAAATAAAAATGTAGCTGCATGTAGTGGTGGGCTGTAATCCCAGCTGCTCAGGAAACTGAGGCAGGAGAATTGCTCAAACCTGGGAGGCCGAGGTTGCAGTGAGCCAAAGTCACGCCATTGCACTCCAGCCTGGGCAACAGGAGTGAAACTCCATCTCAAAGAATAAATAAATAAATTAATTAATTAATTTTGTTCTTTCTCCAATTTTATATGTTTTTATAAAATAGGATATATAGAGATATATGTGTATACATCTTATTGATTTAATATAGTCAATAACTAGGACAGACTGAATATTTATAGCATAACAGGATATTCACATACATAACTAATTGCTGAATTTTTAGGTAAACTCAGAACACTACAACAGCTATTTAGCTTCATTGTGTCCTTCCTTTCTGAGCTACAGGAATACGAGGTCTTAACATTATATACTGATATAGTTAGATCCCTTCACCATCTCAGCATTATTGTCCTCTTCATTTAACCTTTTGTATTAATCTATGGGATTATCAAGTGCTCTTAATTTTTCTTATGAAACTTTCTGATGATGCATTTACACAACCAGGAGCTATGCAGCCCAGGACAGCACAGTCAGAAAAAATAGCCCATAATACCACAAGATTGTGAGAGTGAAAAACATCAGTATTATCAACATACACTATTTGACAGCCATGGTTTTAGAAAGCAGATATTCACAGAGAAACTCAGAGAGAATAGGTACTTCTATTACCATGCTTACAAGAAGTTTCAAACTTCCAGCAGTCATCTCTGGCTATTCCCTTCTATATCCAAATATCAAAAGGGTATATTTGCATCCAGGCTTAACAATAATCCCTATAAATGTATTGCTTGCTTTTACAAGAAGTCTCTTTAGTAGAGGAAAACAAATTAGAAATGTCTAGAATGGGTTTTGAGTAAAGTAACCAACAGAGTACATATCTTTTGTTCTTCAATTTTGAAATACACATTCCTTCTCACATTTACACTTAAAAGCTATAATACCTCATTTATTCTGACATAATTATTGTTATTGTATAACTATATCAAAATGTCTCATGTACTCCATAAATATATATACATACAATGTGCTCATAAAAATAAAAATAAAAGTAAAATAACAGTAACATAGCTTTGCATAATATAAAGCATGGCTATTTTTAGATGATTCTTTGATTTTATCCTGCCTATTATCTTCTCATTATTATATTGATATTATGCATTTTTATAAAAATACCAGGTAAGTAATCTGCTCTTCTTAGTGTGTCACATCAAAGGTTACCTGCCATTGATATGTCTTGTTAGAAGAGATGCTAACCTGGATCATATGGACGAGGTGTTGTCTCCCAGGTTTCTTCACTGTGAAATTACCAATTTTCTTTTTGAAATTAATCAATATTTAGCAGAACAGCTTTTAAACATATGCAAATATCTTAATTTTTAAAAAGCTTTTATTCACTGAGTTTTAGCATGCATCGCTAGGTCTTATCTGTAGCAATTATTACAATGATGCCTTGCATCAATTTTTTGACCACTCTGGTATTTTCCATTAATTTCTAACGACTGGACTTGTCAGCAGGAGGAAACAGAAAGGATTCAATGTCTAAGATGTATTTTTCTTTGTACTACTTTTGTGGCATCATTCTTATTCTCTCTCACAACTGAAATTACTCTCCCTTTCTTTCCTATTGATCCAGTAATATGAGGAGTCCAAGAAGCCTTCATCTTAGTCTCTAGTCCAATAAAACCATTACTGTGGTCCTTGGTAGAAATATGTCTCTGTTTGATGCATAGATCTCAAATCATCAGTTCATCTATAGTCCCGAGATGGAGGCAAATATTTTGTCACTGGCTCATCAGGTGAAATATTTTCCAGTCTATGTATTCCATCTGTGGGAGAAACAACACTCTGTACATGGTCACTAATTTAAAACATGTTTTTTATCCCATAGGTAGATTGCACAGTCTTGCAGGGCATTGCCTGTCAGATGGCATCATAACAGAGATACCATTTCCTCTACACTGTAATAGAATAATAATAGGACAGGCCATTCCATCATTCTGCAATGTCAGCTGCTTCTGATGATGTGGTACATGGAAACAACAATGACACATATAGGTGTCAGACCATTGCTTTACTTCCTTTGGCTGAAAATTAAATTATTTTATCAGAACCCATTCTATGTTTAATGCAATGATGATGATTACAGCATTCAGTGATCTACAAATGGTGTTGCTTTCTGAAGATTCTCAATCCTTTTAGTAATCAGTGTCTAGGGTAATCAACATGCTAACAGGTATCTGGTATATTATAGAAAGTTTGCCATATCAAGAACCTGCCATAGATCTTTGCTGGTGGTTTATTGGCTTTCAGTGGTGGCCACAACTACATCAGCCTTCATGGTGGGGAGTCTCTGCTATGGAGCACATCCAGAGCCAGTTTTTCTAGTGCTATGCCTGTAGGTTCACAAGCTCATGGAGCAAACGCTAAGGTGCCTGGGGAAAGAAAGCAGATCATCCTGTCACATGACTGAAATGTGATGCAGAGATAGCATTCTCATGATATACAAAAGTGATCTAAGTCTGGGGCTATTACTAAAGGTCCATCCACTTATTTTCTAATCACTTCATCAATGATCTTTCTATCTTCTTTTTTTTTTTTCAATTCCATGTTAATGCAGATGAACAGCTAAATACTGCTTGTTAATCAACATGCATTCATTTTACTGTCCATCTCCCCTTCCAGGAAAAGCAGTTCCTGTGGAAAATCATTGGTTTTTGTCAGAAAAGTTTTCCTTACCCATTGTATTAGTCCATTCTCATACTACTAATAAAGACATATGCACGACTGGGTAATTTACAAAGAAAACAGTTTTAATTGACTCACAGTTCCGCAGTGCTGGGGAAGCCTCATGAAACTTGCAATCATGATGCAAGGAGAAGCAAACATATCCTTCTTCACATGGCAGCATTAAGGAACAGTGCAGAGCTGAGTGGAGAAAAAGCCTCATAAAACCATCGTAAGAACTCCCTCACTACCAAGAGAACAGCATGGGGTAACCACCCCCACAGTTCAACCACCTCCCACCAGGTCCTTCTCACAACACATGGGGATTATGGGAACTATAGTTCAAGTTGAGATTTGGGTGGGGACACAGCCAAACCATATCACCCATTGCCTATCAGGGATAACCTTGAAGCACTGGTGTTTCAGCTCACATCAGTATACTATTTTAAAAATCTGTATATTAGTCTTGAATTCTTTTTTCTATTTCATTCCCTGTACATTAAGAATTCCCATGTGGCCATAGTTGAGGGTTTAGATGCCAGTGCAGCAAGAATACATTCACTGAGAATACACCTACTGATGCAACTTGTGATTTCTCCACCAGCTTTAGCCAGCATATATATATATATATATATATATAGAGCTACTATATATATATATTTTATTATATATATATAGCTACATATATATAGTATTATATATATATAATATATATATTATATAGAATAATATATATCTGAATATATATATTTCTACTATATATATATATATATATATATATATATATATATATATATTGCTACTGGCCATGCATGCATTATGGCTTCATGAATAAACAAACATCCATTTCACAAAGAACAGTTCGAGTTTATGGTCATTTTGTACCACATATTTAAGTATTCTAGTTCTACTAGGACCCAATTTAAGTATTCTGTTTCTACTAGGACCCAATCTTGTTGCACTCCAGACTGGGCAACAAGAGCTAAACTCCGTCAAAAAAACAAAACAAAACAAATACTCATTGCCTAATGAGAGCACTCAGAATTGGTTTTCACTCTCTACCCCCTTTTTTGTCTCTTGCATTAATGAAAATGTCAAATATTATCTTCACCTTCCACCCCTAAATAATACTGTAGTGAACATTTTATTTTAACAGGAATATCCTGTTATATAAATGGACCAGCGATGATGCCTGTATATGAACCTAAAATGACACCCATGCTGTTTGCCTCTTCACAGCAGCTTAGATTATATTAATCTAAAGACTGCCAGCTCCAAACTCAACTTCTTATACATATATAATTGCTTTAAAGATAGCCATAATAAACAAATTGTTAGCCATTTATAGCCTACCAATGTTGCGTACTCCAAAAAACTACACCCAGTATTTGCTAATCATAAGTTAGACAAACCCTGTATTGTAAATATATTTTTTAAAAGCCCAAACTGCTACTACACTCTGGGGCTCTCTGTTCTGGGTACTCTCTACCTGGTTGCTGAGCTATGTCACCTAGGCACATCAACACCCTCCCTAATTTCCTCTCCTTTCCTCCCCAGCTAGATCCCTTGCACATTCCCCTCCTGGCAGTGGCCTTTTGCTGCTGTCTTTGAAATGTCTTTTTCTGGTAGGAACTTCTCTTCTCACAGACCCCTATTCAAACTCCACCCAATAAAGCTTGTTGTATATTATTGTCTCTTGCAGTCCTGTCTCTTTCTTGATCAACCTCACACTCTCAAAACTTAGCAAACTTCCAACCACCTGGCAATTAAGATGCTTAGCTTACAAGCTTTTGAGGCCATTTTATCAACTGTCAGTCTTTCCAAAACCTCACAGTAAGGAGGGCAATCTTCAGTTACAGAGAGATGCAGGAGGAAGGGAAATGAGAAGTTTAAGAATGTGAACAGTGAAGGGCCACAGGTGGATTCTATGTCTCTCAAAAACACAAAGAGAAGCCACTTAGTGTTTGAAATATCAAAATTATTGGTGGTCTGGGAGGCTGAGGTGGGTGGATCACCTGAGGTCAGGAGTTTGAGACCAGCCTGGCCAACATGGTGCAACCCTGGCTCTACTAAAAATACAAAATTTAGCTGGGTGTGGTGGTGGGTGCCTGTAATCCCAGATACTGGAGAGATTGAGGCAGGAGAATTGCTTGAACCTGGGAGGCAGAGGTTGCAGTGAGCTCAGATTGTGCCTCTGCACTCCAGCCTGGGCAACAAGAACAAAATTCTGTCTCAAAACAAAACAAAACGACAACAACAACAAAAAAAACTGGTGGTCATAGGAACACAGTGTGAAAGAAATTATGTACAGAATTCAGACAATAGTAATACCAGACAGACTGTAGTGCAGGGAAATGGTGGCAGAGAGATAACAACCAATGGCAGCAGGAGAAAAAAATGTGTCCCCAGATGCTCCCTACATTGCTAATTACAGTATTTCTTATAAAACAAATGTAATTTCTGTTTGTGCCAGTCTCTCTCATTTTTTTTTTTTTTTTTTTTTTTTTTAATTTTTGTCTTTATTATTATTTTTTTTATTTTTTTTGGTGGAATAAAAAAAAAAAAAAAAAAAAAAAAAAAAAAAAAAAAAAAAAAAAAAAAAAGAAATTAACACAAACACTTCTGCTACTTTTCTCTAAAGCACTAAAATAATAGAGAAAAAATGAAATGTTGATTATATGGTAGTGCGAGATAGGAACAGGAAAAGGATGATTTTTATGAGCTCATGTTCTTGCAACACAATTCATCAGTTTAAAATTCAAACACTTGTCAAACAGGACAAGTTCTGCATGGTTATAACTTGGAAGCACGATAGCTATTGATTTTTAAATTTAGATTCTTTGTCTTTTTGATTCATAGGAATGCACTGAGTTTATTAAAATTTACTGAAATTTTAGTGGGAAGAAAATGACACAGTAAATATAAGAAAATAACTCAAGAAAAATACTTAAAAAGTATTTTTCAGAGAATTGTATATACTGACAGGGCAAGCACAGTTGTCAGATTTTCCAGTACAGACCTGATTATAATATTCTCCCTTTCCTTTTCTTGAGACAACACATTGAACTGTATGTCCCAGTTTTTGGCTCAGCCAATAAAATTGTTACATGTATATTTTGCATGCATGCTGAAATAGAAAACCAATTAAAACTTATAATGTGTTTCATATTCACTAAGATTGTTACATTTATTGATCAGGATATATAACCTCAAAAGTTATATTTATAATGGTTTTTGATAAGGCTGAAAATAAGCAATAACAACATTTATTGTGGACAGAAATCTTGAAATTAAAACTGTTCTTAAAATCAAAGGTAATAATAATATATTTATTAAGTTATTAGAATTACTACTGTTTAATAACATAATCAAGTAAGAGTTTAAAATAACAAGTCTGAATAATATTAAGTATACAAGAGGTTAATTAAGATATAATAGTGATAAAGTTAATTCCATCATTAAAAGCTTAAGAGTCTTCCCTATTCATGTTATAACCTAGCTTTACTTACCAAGCAATTTTGGGGAGATGTGGAGACTGATCATTCAATTCTACATAAATGTGTATATATACATTTATGCTGATTTTTCTTTGTGTCTGAGTACTACAATATTATTTCCAAATACTATCTTAACCCTATCCTACTACTGTATTTTCAAGTTACTAATATTTGATAGTTATTTTATAGGCAATACAAGAAAAGGAACCTAGTGACTTTGTTTTGATGAATTGTATGCCAAAAATGTGACTAGATATTACTTCCAAGATTAGCTTATAAATATACTCTGCCTTCCATTTTGCTCACTTCTCTTGACCTCTTGTTTGCTCACTCTGATGGAATAATGTGAGCCTGTGATGGGAGCTGCCTTATACAGAGACCAATGTGACCAAACAAAACAAACACCTGAGGGAGTCCTCTGGCTAATAGCTAGGGAAAAACTGAAGCCTACCTTTCAACAACTGAATCCCACTCACAGCCAGGTGAGTGAGTGAGACGGGAAGTGGATCATTCCCCAGTCAAGCCTTGAGATGACTACAGCTCTGCTTACTTCAGTTGTAGCCTTATGAGGGACTTCTGAGTCTGAAGCCACTAAGCTCCTTCAGATTCCTGACTCACAGAAACTAAGAGAAAAATAAATGTTTGTTGCTGTAAGTCACTAAGTTATAGGGTAATTTATTATACTGCAATAGATAATTAAGACATATGGTTTCAATGAAAGCCTCAAAGCAACAGACAGAGGGATGTCATGGTACATTCTTTACGTGAGATGCTGGCAAGGAAAACAGACATGCTCACTACAGTTATGCTGGGCTCAGGTATGTGACGTAATGTTACACTGATGGGGAGATGTATGCTTTAGTCCGTTCATCGTATCCTTAGATTCATTTGTGCCTCACATTTAATCTATACTGCCAAACAGTCTTCAACTTTGTGGTTCTTGATTGACAGATAGATAGCAGATGGATATATACATTAAAGGAGATTAGTTAACTATAGATCTCAGAGTTGTACTTGCTCCCAAGGCAAAATAGTGTGTGTCACCTGCCTTCTCTGTTATCCAACCTAGAGTTCCCTTATACTTTTTCCAGCTCTTCAGTTATCATAAATTGGTTGATTATAGAGAAAATTCAGATCCTCATGTTTGGGAGTTTGGACTACCTGTTTTTATAATTCTTCCTTTAGAGTTATTACCAGAATAGATGTCCAAGTGTGGAGCTCAATTTCCACATTAACTCCACCTTAATCTCATTTTATTTCAGCAACACTATCTCCTGATAATAATCAGAATCAATTACATTGTCAAAATAGTCAATAGCAATTCCTTTTTTTTTTTTTTGTCTACTTGTTCACTAGCATAAGAAGCCCATAATGATATGGTGATAAACATATGAATTGAGTGCCAATTATAAGAAAAACTGCTACCATGTTCAGCATGAAAAGGGAACAATATGGTTCACTTGAGATCAAATGATTGGCAGCGTTTCTCAACAGATGGTGCAATATCAAGATGTTACTTTCTTCTCAGCAGCTGACTGGTGAATGCCTATCATCGGCACTTGCCAGCAGTCTTAATGAGGTACATCCCTTGCCGTTAGAACCATTAATAGCCTCCATTCCTGACCCTTTGGCTACCATATTTATACTCACTGTGCAAGCACTGGGTTGATAGAGAACACAGGCTGGTTAATCCTCACAAGACAAATCATTCTGCTTCATTTATGCATGCCATTGACCAGTGCTTCCTCTGTGGTGGATGATATTTAGTGGCCATTGGCATGAAATGCAAGCATCTACCAAATTTGTGCCTATTTTTTATAAATTACCTCATATGCCTCTTTTAAAGACTACTTTGTTTCTAAATTTCTAAACTCTTCTTCTGACTCTGTCTAGTTAACTAAATGATTCTCATTGCCCAATAGGGTGTATATAGTGACACCAAGTCACTTATTTATCATATGAATAGATGATCTACCAGATCTCTAAGTTCTGCCTAATAAAGAATGTTTACTACCTTTTAGGACCACTACTAACAAGAACTATAGGACTTGCACACACATATTAGGCTGACTCATCTGTGAAGCAAGCCGATAATTTCCTTCTTCCATCATATTTTAGTAGAAACCACTATTAATCCATATGTGTATGCTGAGATAAAGATTGCAATAGAGTTCCCATGGGTATCTGGGAACCCATACATTGGCCCCCAGGATCTGTCTAGGAAAAATTTCTAATGATTGCAACTGCATTTGTCCAATGTAATAACTGAGTGAGCCCAATAATATATAGTTCATGAGGTGCAGCTCTGACTGCAGTCACTTCATTTCCCACAGTCAGGTGCTCAAGTTCCACTAGTCACAGCAGCTGCATTTTGAACAATGAGGACTTCTTTGCTGATGTACTGCGAAACCCAAGTGTGTACACTGCAAATCTCTTGATGATACTTGCCATAGACTCCACTACCTTCATATCTGTGATGAACACCCCTCGCACTATTGGATCTTCTCTGTCATATGAGCCAATTGACAGAAATTTTGCCCCATATTCTGAAAATTATGTGGAACCCTCTCTTGCTATGATCACTACCCAAATCCGGGAGCCTTCTGAATCACCTCATACATTAATCAGAGGAGTAATCAGATGGGAAATATATGTTGACAAACAGACCCCAATAATGACTGAATCTCTCTATTAGCAATAGATCATGCCGGCTACAATAAATTATTTTGAATATTAGATGAGACGCCATTCCCTGCCACCAGATTATTAGTCCCATGAAAATTTTGCTGTAATTTAAAAACACAGATACCCTGTGGAGATTTTCTTTTCTATCTGTAGCATACATTTGTCCTCCTAGTGCTTCCAGAGTTTCTTCCACTTCCTGATAATAGAACCTAACACTATGTTGCCAATAGCATAACACAAAACAAAGTTCTGAGGAACATCAAAATAATCAAGTCTTTGAAGTCTATATAGTCACAAAAATGCCTGTATAAAAATAACTGAGATGATATTGTCATGTCATTATTATGTGAAGGCAAACTGACTGTGATCCTTTTGAAAAAGAAGATATGATCTAGATCAGTAGCAAAATAGAAAGTATGTTGATTAGTTCTTGTTAAAGTACCATATCCATCACAGCATCCACTATTGAAGCTACAGCTTGATTAAATTTCTATAGTTTTTATTATCTGACCATAGTAAGGGCAGTACGATTTATAATGACATCCTGGTGACTCCCAGGGATGATTTGTTTACAAATAGTTTTTACCTGTGATGCCTGGTTAGAGAACCTGGCTTGACTAATGAGCTCAGGGGACATAAAAAGACTCCACTAGGATCTAGGACCTTACACTCTTGTGAAATCAAGATTTATCACATATTATGTTGGCTAAATCTGGAAGCAAACCTCATGCATGTGCCAAAGGTGTCTGTGTCTGGATGTTTCTCAGATCCACAATGCTTGTCTGCACTCTTTCTCTTTAGGCAATAAATTATTTGCCTTTAAATAAAAATCTTCGTGACTATGTGTCATGGATTCATTTGAGTTTTTTTCAAATATCTGGTCTTGAAAAATTTTGCACAGGGGAAGGCTAAAGAAGGTTGGCTTCAGCTGTGGGCAACTGTAGTTCAAACTTGCTTAAAACTCATTCTGAAAAATCATGGTTAACAATTGCAATACTAAAGGATTGGCAGGCTTGCTCTTCTAATGACCTTATTCCCTATTTATTGAGCGTTTCCTCAGACTTCTATACTTAGAGGTCAAGCTTGTAGGTAGACTGAAGAGCTTTTTCATCTCTGGCAAAGTTTGAACATGTAAGACGCAGAAATGTCTTAATTGGAAGTTTTATGTACTGAGTACCAGGAAAATACTTGAAATTGTTTACTACAGTTCTTATGAAATCAAGTGGACCCATGGGCTTAACATGAGTGTCTGCAACCTTGTTTTAAAAATAATGTTTATGTCTATATGAGTATGTGAGGAGAGGAGTGAAAGGTTAGAGCCTGTGTAAGAGACATGAAACACTTAAGATTTTTTAATAAAATAAAACTACTTTTTATTCTTAAAGAATTTTGCTGATTTATCTGCTCACTCTCCTTCACCACCATGGAATGATTCCAATATCAAAAGTAATATTATTCAAAACTATTTTGAAAAAAAGAATAACTGTAGAAGTGGCTTCATAGGAGAAAAATATTATTTTTACATTATCTATGATCTGTTTCTAAGATAAAAATATCATGTTATTTTACCATTTATGTGATTCATCTTGTCTAATTGTCACCCTACACATGGCTTTGCATACCCAGGGTTCAGAATTTCACACAAGTCTAACCAATAACAAGATGTTGTTACTTTGGAGGAATGAGCAGAGAGAGTATGTGATCCACCAATAAAGGACTGTTAGGTTCTTTCCCTAAAACTAATATCTAGATATTGGAAGAAAAAAACCATCTATTTCCTGAGTTCTCTATGCCATGAGAATATGAATCATGGGCTGTTGACGATTCTTCTTATGGTTTGGATAAAGCCCATCAACAAAATGAGGACAAGCAAAGTAAGGCATAAATAAGACGTGGGTTAATGAGATAGTTCTTGAAACCCTTTGAGAACTTGCTGCTGCCATCCAAAATCAATAGTTTGAATTGCCTTTGTATCATTTAAAGATATCTAACTCTGAAATAATTTTTAATTTTACTTTGGAGGAATGGGCAGGGAGAATATATGATCCGTCATTAAAGACAATAGGTTATTTCCCTAAAACTAATATCTAGATACTGGAAGAAAGAAGCGATGTATTTCCTGAGTTATCTGTGCCATGAGAATAAGCTTATTTTAATTTTATTTCAGTTAAAAAATAAATTCCTGACTAAAATATAAAATATAGCATAAATCAAAACAACTCAGCTACAACAAATACAACTATTATTTTCTCCATGTCTAACTAATTAAATACCATTTTTCAAGAACTTTAATATGTGAGGCTTTTAGCTTTACAAAATATTATAAACTGTCATGGGAAAACTGATGAAAAAAGAAACATGTTTAACAGTTCATGTGACTGAAATTTTGGGAGTAGGAGCTATGACATACGTCATTGCAAATTTTAACATCATAAAATTTTAAGAAAACCTATGTTAAAGATTTTAATTACTTTAAAATATTCTGGTATACAATTTATACTTTATCTGAACGCATACTCTTGAAGAATTGGGTCATATGACGCTAATGACATATTACATACATAGATAATAAGAAAGACAAGATAAAAATTTTAAAAATGGCCATGAATGCTGGCAGCAGACACAGGATATAGTACTCCATTGAGTATGAACAGTTCTGCAGAATGTCAAAAATATTAGACAAGACCCTTATGGTCCATGTTGAAATTATGCAAATATAAGAATACTTTGTAATCCTACCCTAACCTAAGATGAACAAAATTGAACTATGCAAACAGAAAACATACCGTGCAAGCAAATCCCTATTTGTAGTGTCTAAAGTTAGTAAGTACTGCTTCTCTATCAATTACAATTCTAGTCATGCTCCCACATCTTAAATCAAATGGATACCTGTATATCCCATCCCCAAATTGCCCACTGTCTGGAGACCATTCAATGCTTAAAAACCCTTACTTCTTAAAGGCTTTCCTAAGAAATAGCCCCAAATGACTCATTTTCTCTAGGTCAATTTCCTAAGGTGTCCATTCTTCTTGAGGCTGCAGAATAATTTCACACTCTCCTTAGGACTGAAATCAAATTTAGTTTGACTTCAGGTGTGTCTCTGATAGATTTCTGGCACTGGGTATCATGAGTAACAAAGATATGCATGTGTATATTCTTGCATGTATGCATCTGTATATAGTATATTGGAGAATAAAGAGCAAAGTTCAGAAGTGACTACAAATTAGTAATATCTAATTTTATCACAAATTTTGTTTAAATTTTTAATAAACTATATGTTTATATAAAAAATTTAATAAAAGGTATATGTGTATTATATAAAATCTATTTTTATATAAAATGTGTATTTAATACAAATATACAATATGTTAAACATTAAAATAATTAATCCTAAAAATTTTTTAAATCCAAAATTACATGAAAATCCAAAACTTACAATAGGCAAAAAAAATGGAAAAGAAAGAAGTAATATTGGGGTAAATGCACTACCTGACTCTTAAACATATTTAAAGTGACAGTAGTCGTGATAGTGTAACATTGGCATAAAGGCAGATATATAAAACAACAGAACAGAAGAGACTCCAGAAATAGACTCACATGTATGTCAATTGATTTTTGACAAGCTTCTGAGTTAGTTCAGTGGAGAAGTAATAATGAAATAATTAAAAATACGCCGCCTTGGGATACTGACTATTTAAGTTAAAGACACTTGAAAAACAGCAGGTGCAGAAAGATCACTCTGACCTTTGTGCTGTTTCTTAAGAGCAGAAGACGAAATTTCCATGTGAAAGATACTCTTCCTATGCTAAAAGAAAAGGCAACATCTTTATCCTAAAAGATGAGAATTCAAAACCAAGAGAATTCTGTTCAGACTCTTCTAAAATAACTGTTGTCTTTTAAGCTTTTCCACATAATTTAGTTGCTTCTTCACAACCAATTCTTCTTTGACCAAATCTGTATATAGGTACCAGACTCTAATTGATTTTTCAGGTCTTCCTTTCTTTATGAGGGCCCCTGTGCCTGTAGAACATGTAAAACACATATGGTGCTTTCCTCCTCTTAATCTATGTTATACCAATTTAATTCTCACACCCAGCCAAGACTCTAAAACAGGGGATGAAGGTAGAGCTTTTCCTATGTAATTTTATCTACAATAAGATTTTCAGGAAATGGTGCTGAAGCAATTGAACACCCATGTGCAAAAAGATGAAAATTACTTCTTACCTCACATAATATAAAAACTGTCACTTTTGCTATTACATAAAGATAGATATAAATTCACTATGTATCCCAGCAATCCCACTCCTAGGTATTTACTTAAGATAAATTAAAACATAAGTGAACATAAAGACTTGTACACAGATGTACCTTGTGGCTACTTTTATACCAAAAGTTGTAAACAGCCCACATGTATATCCTGTCAGGACTGGTTAAATACATTGTGTTACATACATATGATGAAATAGTACTCAGCAATGAAAGCAATGACAGCAAAGCTGAAAATCACAGCTTTGACTGCCTGATGAAGCTAAGGTTAGATAAAGATTGACTTCAAAGGGACTCAGAGAAACTTTTGCAGATGATGGAAATAGTCTACATTTTGATTGTGATAGTGTTTACGTGATTATATACACTTGTCAAGCACATTGAAATGAAAACCTAGGAACATTAGATTTTCTTGTAAGTTATACCTCAATATGACTAAAAAATAAAAATAAGCACTGTGCCAGTTAAAATTGCAGGTAGCATATATTTAGAAGCAGAAAAATTAATGATAATTAATTGCAATAATCCAGTTTTAAAGTGGCTAGAATCTGGACTTGTCTTAAGGTAAAAATGAAAAAAATGGTCAAATCAAAGGATTTTTTAAAATAATGAATCTATAAACTGTATGAGAATATGAGTTATGAAAAGGAAAAAGAGTAAAAATGAGAAATGTTTAATCTCACAACTGCAGAACATGCATGTTAGTGATAGAAATGATGAATTTGGGAATAAAAGTCACCTGAGCATCAAAGGCAAATGAACTAAACTTTCGGCAATATTGAGAAAATTGTAGGGCATTCAAAGATTAGGAAATGTCGAGTTATAAATAAGATGAATGGTTACAGCTGAAAATGCATATTTCAGAATCAGATTAAGATACTTAAAACTAGAGAGCAATCGAAAGATTTTTTCATTTATACATCATTTGAAGTATGACAAAAAGGGATCCCAGAAATTTATTTACTTGCAAAATATAATACTATTTTTTGGAGATATAGAATTGGGGTTCCTAATCTGGTTCAGTCCACGGTTTGTGTTTTTTCCCATTCAGTCTCTTACTGACATCTCAGACATGGATAAGCTCTTTGAGGGACATAATGTGGAGAGAGTAGAAACAATATATAATAGTATTTAATAATGGCAAAGCATTCATATCAATCATATGATGAGCATTTTGTTTTCATTTCTTTATTCAGTCTGAAAAATAGCACTTAAAATAGTAGGAAGTGTTATTAGCTTTATTTTACTATAAGAAAACAAAGGTCTAAAAAAGTATTAATAAATTTATCATATTTAATAGCATATTCAGATATATTGTGGAAATCAGGGACCTGAAGCTGTGTTGATCAGATCTGAGTAATTTGGGCACCAATTATGGAAAAATTAAGACCATTATGACAAATAATACATAACAATACAATCATTCGTTAAGCCTACATGTCAGATGCAATGTAGCATCAGTGTTGTCCTCAAATCTAACATAGATTTTAATTTCATGTTGCTTGTTTGTAACAACAGTCAACTCGCATTTCCCGTCACATATACCGATCTGATCTGATTGTAGTCAAATGTAAAGCAATGAAAACAACCCTGTTAAATATTAAGGTGTGGAAAATTATGAAAACAATACTTGATCAAAGAATGTAAGGGCTATTTTTAAAGAAATCTTCCGAAAGTAAAACGGTTTGCATTGTAAGTTAAAGGGAAATTTTCTGTTAATTAATATTACTGTACACATCCTAATGAAAGGTTTCTTTTTTATAAAGGTGAAGTATAACTTCGAAAATGCTTATCTGAGATTCCCTGCAAAAAATGACTTTTAAGGCATGATTCCAAGAAAATGCAATATATATATATATATTTTTTTTTTACATTATCTTCACATATGTTCTTTTTGTTGGCCAATCAACAAGGACAATACGTTATTGCATGAAAATATATACAATGTTTATTATGATGTAATATCACTGAAAGTTCACAAATCAATCAGTGTAAGCATCGAAAAAAATTGTTTCTAATTCTGTTTTGAAAATGTTTTGAAGTTACTTTTCATTATCTTATAATTTATGAAGTGTCACTTTTAGCCCACTGACTAATCATTTGTCATTCTTTATAATGAGCCCAGGAAAGAGTGGTACAAGTCACTTTTATTTAAACAAATTCAATACAGGAAACATAAACATACATTGATATGTGTTCATTCATGTTTCAAAATTCTTATGAACACTCAGTCAGTTGGTCCATGAGTAGTTATGAAACAAAAAGTTAAAAATATTTGGGTAATATATTTACCACGGAAAGAAGCAGTGCATGTGTCATGTTCATTCTACTCAGATTTAAATGCCCTAATAAAATCAAATATATTTGTTAATGTGATCTCTTGCAACTTAAATTTTTGATTAAGAAAATATTAATACTTTGTAAGGTGTTTTCTTGTTTGTTTCAAGTTACATAATTAAGAAGCCAGCATTTCATTCAGAACAGTATAAGCACTCAATACATATTGACCGACTGACAGGCTGCAGCAAATTTTGCATTCAAGTTTCAGGAATGTTATCATCTTAAGGACAAAAACTAACACACATGAGTTCAGGTTGATAAATTATTTTTTTCCTTTGTGTTTAACTCTTAGTTAGCCAGGATTTATTAAGACGGGGAAAAAGAAAAGGATGTGTGATTATAAAACCAAAATAACTTTTGTGCAAATATAATACAGAAAATTTTGCAGAGGACACTTATAACTTTTGTTAGCATCTTTTTCAATAGAAATTTGAAATTAGGAATTCCAGTGAAACATTTCATTTGGCTAATATGGTACTTTTGTCTACTTTTTTCTCTATGTATCTTTATTCCTGTCTGTAACAATAAGGTGAATATGAGACATATGTCTCTGATTTTCTGATTTTTTCAAATTTTTGACAAGAGTAGTATTTGTTCGTCTAATATTTTCTCCATATTAACTTGCATTTGTTAATTGATTTGCTCATCCAATAATTTTACAAAAAGGTAAAGAAGAAGGATAACACTAAAGGTATGAACTCTTGATTATGTAAAGTCCCTAGTAAAAGTTTTGTATTAACTTACCGTCCATCAGTGAAATACCCTGTCTTGTTTTTCCTACCAGTGAGAATTTTAACATTCATATTATTAATACTAAGTTGCATATGTAAAACACTTTATAAAATATTTCTATTAACATTTTCCACTTAGCATCTCCTGGTGTGGTCAGGACATTTTACTAATTAAGAAAATATAAATTTATAATCAGAGAAAGTGGACTAATCAAGACTTAGACTCAGTAAACAATGAAATAGTGATTGTAGCCCAGGTCTTCAGACACCAAATATTATTTCCCAAGTATCTTATCTCTATAGCACACTGACCTGAAGATTATTGAATCTAACAGAGGCACACAGTGTTCTCTGTGTATTACTTCAGATTTTAAATAAAATTAACAACACACTCTGTATAGCTTAGGTGGGCTACCCCACAGTTTTGTTTTTCGAATCAGAGTCTAAAGCAAATGGTCTCATAATGAAAAAGTGCAAGTGAAAGTAGAAACAGGAAAGAAGATTTCAATGCTTGCACCGGTAAGTTGTTTTTGAGTACACTCATGACGCTGAGAGATGTTATGATCCTGAAGTCAACATGTTCTTGATGCATAGAGATCAAATCAGTACGTTACGGTTTTTGGGGTAGAAACCAGCCTAAGCAAAATATGTGTGTATGTGTGTGTGTGTGTGTGTGTATGCGTGTGTGTGTGTGTATAATTATATATATAATCTCCATGTAATTATATATAATTAAAATAAAATTAAAATATATTATGTTATTTTAATTATATACATTTCTTAATATAATTATATTAATTATATGTATTAATTAATATAATTATATGCAGTAGATTTTTTCCATTTCAGTCAATTATTTCACAGTCTAGTAAAAATAAAGCAAAAATTACAACCAAATTTTAAACGTTAAAAACAATTCATAATGAAATTTTGCCTTTATGGTGTCTTCTGTTCATTTCAGCGCTATTTTGACCTTGTATTATCATCTGTATTTTATTACATGTTTTTTTTTGCCTTTTACCATGTGTTTTAGCCAAACAGATGATAGTTTTTGCAGAAAAAAGTTCAGCATTGCCAATTAAATAAAAAGCAATAACAATGTATTTCTGAATAGAATTTAATTCACTAACATTTTTAAAGAAATATTGACTGGGGATTTATTAATTTAAGATATGGGAATTTAAAAAATCTATTTTTTTCATTTGAAGAGCTCTTATTGGGCTTTTCATCCCACCTGCCATATTTTCAATACAAAAATTACATTTTAAATAACTTTTCTCACAGAAAGATCTTATACATATAAAAATAAAATTGAAATTACTAGATCAAAAAAGCGAGTCTTAATTCTATTAAAAATTTGAAAGCTACAAAAGATAAATGAATGAATCACTGTCTTTAACACACTTATATTTGATCTCTGCCTTATAACGGAGTCATTTGAATATATCAAGGTTTTGAAAGGATTTTGATATCTTCTATAATAGAATTTGCAATAATATAATTTGTTATCTATATGAAATTTCAGGCAGCAAACCTATGTATGAAAAGCTGATTATTTAGCACAAAATTAACAATTCATCTAGTTCAAAATCTTAGTTGGTTGGAGGTTGTGAAGCCAAGGGAGCTTTTTAACTACACTTATACTTTCTAACTTGGTTTCTTTCATTCCAATCTAGTTTAGTAAATGTCAAACCAAGTAGATAATACAAATATACTTCCTCAGCTAAAACGAATTCATTTGTTATCGTACATTTGTTATTTGTAGTGAAAGAAACATGAAGATGAAGTTGTCAAAGTTCACTTTTGAAAGGTTTATCAAAGCTTCAATTACTTAACATGGCTATTTGCGCTACAGGTCAGGACATACAATCAATAGTACACTGTGTTTGTCCACCGGAAGAACTACAAGAGGAGTGAGAAAGACAGACAGAGAGAGAGGGAGGAAAGAAAAATATAAATATGCCCTGGTAAATAATAAAGCTGTTATGGTAATATATTTAACTTTCAACATAGAATGTCGAAAACACTTTAGGAATTATTTCCATGTTACCAAATCTTTCAAGGAAATTGTTTTATCTCAAAATTGAGTTGAAAATTTTTGCCTTCTTCCTTAATAAATGTAAAGTATAGGGCCGGGCGTGGTGGCTCACTCCTATAATCCCAGCACTTTGGGAGGCTGAGGCCGGTGGATCACCTGAGGTCAGGAGTTCAAAACCAGCCTGACCAACAAGGTGAAACCCCATCAATAAATAAAATAAACAAATAATAAAATAAATTTAAGGTATAGAAAATGAAATTACTGGCACTAAAATTTTGCAATCAATAATACATCATTTTAAGATGATTTTTAATATTACTCTTCTAATGTATAATAAGTATTTTTGTTAGCAAATTCAGATTTCTTTTATAAACAAAATTAAACTTTCTAAATTATATAAAGGGAATATTTTTATAATCAAAAAGTATAATATCAAACAGTGAATCTCTAACTCTTCAAGGCTATAGTGTCCTCATGTAAATAGAGAACTAACTCAGAGAAGTGACTGACAGAGTTTCATTCTAAAATTGTATGACTTCTGAAATTTGGAGGTATTTTACATATGTAATGTTATTTCCAGTGCATGATAAATTTAATTGAGCATATTGAGCTATATAGCTTTTAAGTAGTCAAAAAATCTACATCTAATTTACTGCTAATAGTGGCAAAGACTTAATTCAATAATTCAGCAGCTAACTGAATTGTATATTCAACTATAAGCCTACTCTATTTTTTAATGTCAGCTTTGATTCTATTAAGTATGATAAACCTCTTCATGCTAATTATATGAAACATATAAGATCATTAAAACTCATATAATGGTGTCACAAATATAGAGAGTTTTTAAAAATATCCATGTCTCTATATCTTTAGGTACAACTAAAAATGTCATAATAAAAACTGGATAAGAAGAAATCCTGCTAATGCCAGTGAAGAGCAATATTAGAAAAGATTCTTAGCCAAAATAGAAGACTGACAGTAGCTATGCTGGAAGAAAAATGGAGCTGCCGCGACTATTTCAGTTAACACTGACATTCTTAGTGAAAGTATTTAAAGTATTTCAAATTGTTGTTCATATATGATGGGATGGTTAAAAACAAAGAGATGCCCAAATAAGGCTGAGAATTGTAATTTACATATAAAATGTAATAGGTTTAAGATTTAATACCATCCAAATAATTCATAAAACAATTATAGCCAAAAATTAAATGAACACCCCATCATCTCAGCCCAAATCTCCTTCAACTGATAAGCAACTTCAGCAAAGTCTCAGGATACAAAATCAATGTGCAGAAATCGCAAGCATTCCTATACACCAATAACAGACTAACAGAGCCAAATCAAGAGCAAACTCCCATTCACAATTGTTGCAAAAGAGAATAAAATAGCTAGGAATACAACTAACAAAGGATATAAAGGACCTCTTCAAGAAGAACTACAAACAACTGCTCAAGGAAATAAGAGAGGACACAAACAGATGGAAAAATATTCCATGCTCATGGTTAGAAACAATCAATTTCTTGAAAATGGCCATACCGTCCAAAGTAATTTGTAGATTCAATACTATCCCCATCAAGCTACTAATGTCCTTCTTCACAGAACTGGAAAATAATCACCTTAAACTTCATATGGAACAAAAAGAAAGCCCAAATAGCCAAGACAGTCCTAAGCAAAAGGAACAAAGCTGGAGGCATCACACTACCTGACTTCAAACTATACTGCAGGGCTACATTAATCAAAATAGCATGGTACTGGTACCAAAACAGAGATATAGACCAATGGAACAGAACAGAGGACTTGGAGGCAAGGCCACACATCTGCAACCATTTGATCTTTGACAATGAGCATTTGTAACAAATTCCTTGGTGCTGCTAGTACTGGTGTTCTGATGAACAAACCTTTGAGAACCACTGTTCCACCCTATCTAGTTCATTTTTATTTTAATTTACATTATTACCTAAAATTAATCACTAATATAATTCCCAATATACATTTTCCTATAGTTTTACTTCCAACTTGGGGTGGGAGAAATTCACCTGTGTAAAAATCATAGCATTCCCTCCTATTATTTTAAACCACACTATGCTTCAACCTGTTCAAAAAGTAATTTTAAATCTCAATTCCATATGATTTTAACCTAGATTTCTTATGCCAGTATAAAGCTAACTCTTTATTTAAATTCACCTGTAGATAAAAAAAAAATAACTGTGCTTTTTCTTTATTAATGACAATTCTCAAATATGAAATATGAAATAATTGACAGGAAGTAGGTAATTGAGTCTTTCCCCTCTTCAAGGACCTAGAAATAGAAATTCCATTTGACCCAGCAATCCAATTACTGGGTATATATCCAAAGGATTATAAATGGTTCTATTATAAAGACACATGCACATGTATGTTCATGGCGGCACTGTTTACAATAGCAAAGACCTGGAACCAACCCAAATGTCCATTGACGATAGACTGGACAAAGAAAATGTGGCTCATATACACCTGGAGTACTATGGACACAGGGAGGGGAGCATCACACACTGAGGTCTGTTGCGGGGGACCAGGGGAGGGACAGCTGGGGGTGGGAAAGTTGGGGAGGGACAACATGGGGAGAAATGCCAGATACAGGTAACAGAGGGATGAAGGCAACAAACCACATTGCCATGTATTCACCAATGCAGCAAACCTGCACGATCTGCACATGTGTCCCAGAACCTAAAGTATAATTAAAAGAAAAAACCTCCTAAAACAAATAAGCTATTATTATAAGGTTGCATGATATAAAAAAAATAACTCTCTCATGAGCAAACACTTATTGCAGGTATTGATGAAAGGGTTCAAAATTGGTGAGTTGTGAACAACAGCCTGCTGGGTACAGTGGGAATTATTCAATCACCTTAATTTTCCTTTTACAGCCTATATCTTATCAGAAATTTCACCTGTTAACTTGTTCTCCCTTTGACGTTACACTACTCTTCACATTCTAATTGAAATGTGGAACCAAAAAATGAATTCACAGAGAGTGAAATATATTTTGACTTTGTACATTCACTAAAACATATATAGTTCAAAGCATGTGTGTTCAGCTTCTGTAGAACTCTTGTGAAGGCAATGATTTTGCCTCTTATATAACGCTTCCTCAAATGTAGTTTTCATATGTTATTAGGTCAAATTATTAAGCATTTAATATTATACAATATGAGTTCAAACTCATATTCATTGATGAGCTGTAAAACTCACTGGAGGATTCCTAAAGTTAATTGTGATTATTCTAAATACACATGTATGTTGGATTTAATAGGAGGTATATTAGGTATATTATTCCTTTTTTTTTTTTTTTTTTTTTTTGAGACAGAGTCTCACTCCGTCACCAGGCACCAGGCTGGAGTGCAGTGGCGCAACCTCAGCTCACTGCAACCTCCGCCGCCCAGGTTCCAGCAATTCTCCTGCCTCAGCCTCCCCAGTAGCTGGGACTACAGGTGAGTGCCACCACGCCCAGCTAATTTTTTTTGCATTTTTAGTAGAGACGGGTTTCACCATGTTGACCAGGATGGTCTCGATCTCATGACCTCGTGATCCGCCCGCCTCAGCCTCCCAAAGTGCTGGGATTACAGGCGTGCGCCACCGCGTCCGGCCGGGAGGTATATTATTCTTAATGAACTGCTTTTAAAATTCAGGATAACCTGGTTTTCTATAAAATGCTGAAGTACAGGGCTTCTATATTTTTAGCACAAAAGATCATAATTGGATCTGTAATATTTCAAAAGCTGGCCATGGAGTTACACACATGAAGGTTCCCATTCTTTAGATTCTTCTTCAGAAGAAAATTTAAGCAGAATGTTTCTTTCTCCCAGTCTCCTAGAATCTTGCGTTCGGATACTACCAGGAAAAATATTACAATCTACTTACTCTGTAGTACCTGAAAGAGAAACCTCAAGGCCATGAATATCTCAAGGAGCATCAATATGTATCCACATGTTCCACTCAGGAATGAAGGCTTGCTTTAGTACTGAGGTTCTAAGAATTTGTCAATAAAATTTTAAAGAACTTTTTGTGTTTTACATTATAATTCTCAACTATAATGTGGTCATTTTTCCAGTATTCCATTTGGAAATAAAATTTAATACCTGTAACTCCATTATAAAGTCAAACAAGCATAATTTATCCTGATTATCAATTGATCTAATGGTTTCTTTTAAAAATTGTATGAATATCTGCCGTAAAAAGCAACTAAATGCTTTTTAGAAGTATATTACTTTTTAAAATATCTCATTAAAACAATTATCACAGCTTGATCTGTATTACAGTTACATACTCTCAACCTTCCCACCGAAGGGCATGTTCCTGAACCACAGAGCTGTATTACTTCCACATGTATAAATAATACTTCATGCAAAGCCTTACATATAGAATGAATGTAAGGGAAGAGTAACTAACTTTTATGGAGTGCCTACTATATGCTAAATACTGTGTATGTTTATTGTATTGGCTATTCCTCTGCATAACAAACCATCCCAAAACTTAGTGGTTTGGAATGATAATAATTTATTATTTATGTATAATTCTGTGGATTTTTCTGGACTGAGCTGGCTACAGTGAGTCTGAATAATGAGTGGAGTCACTCACACATCTGAGCCCTCAGCTAAAATGGCTAAAATTCTGGGCTATCCAGGCACTCTCCACTGGGCCTCTTTCCATGTGTACTCTTATCATCTAGGACATTAGCCCTAGCTTCTTCATGCAGACTCCTTACATCATATTTGCTGATTCTTTTTTTTGCCCAAAGCAAGTCATAAGTTGTTATGGGTTGAATTTTGATTCTCCAAAATATGTGCTGAATCCTAATCTTATTGAAAGACTTTACTTGGGCTTATGAAGAAGGTATAATCAAGGCAAATAATCACTGAAAAAGACACAATCTCTCACGTGTTACCAATCACCTGCATAGCTGTTTTTGCTTTGTTTTTTCCTTCTTTAAAAAAAAATGGAATGCTGATGATGCTAGCTTACACATAAAGGGTGCTTATTATGTGCCAGGTATTCTTCTAAATAAGTGACACAGAGTATCTGATTTAGTCTTCCCAGGTTTTATAGCAGGATCTGAAAACTGAGAACCAGAGATATGGAGTAATGTATTCATGGTCACCAAGTTAGTAAATGGTTATATTTGATTAAGCACTTTTTATTATCATTTAATGCTGTCTCCTTTAATTAATTGTAAACCTTAGAATTTGGAACTTCTAGCCTTAACATTTTTAAAGTGGGGTGAAAATTATAAATGTCACTTGAAAGTATGTCTCTTATGATGTATTTTGTATTATCCAACTTAAAAGACTTGAAGAGTAAAAACAGACTAAAACAAAACTTCCCACATGCTCTTGCTATACTAAAACAGTACAAAGAGTTTCCAATGTAATATCTCAACTCTTTATTAAATAGCAGAAATTAAATTTTGCCTTTTGGCTCTTGCAATTGTATTTCACTTTGCACAAGAAACACTTCATAGGGTGAATTTAAGATCAGATTCAGAGGGACATACAGTATTTATTTATAAGTAATCTGTTACTTTTACATTAAAAATTCATAGTGTGCATTTAAGATCAGATTCAGAGGGACATATAGTACTTATTTATGAGTAATATGTTACTTTTACAGTAAAAAATCCAATATTGTTTTTACAATAAAATGTTAGAAAGTTGTAAGAAAATACACTTCAGTTGAACTAACATGTGTTTAATGCTCCTAGTCTCGACAATTTCAGAGATGTATACACAGTAATTTAAAAGAATATTCCTTAAGAAGTTAGTAGATACCCTTCATAGCAAGAAAGAGTATTATATGTAATTAACATAAAGGCTTATATAGTTGCTTTCTCTGTACTAGTTATGAAATTTTGGAAGTTTACTTTGTTTTATATTTTGGCCTAAATTATATCATTGATTTTCAGGTAGATAATGAACACAGTAAATATTCTGAAAAATAAAAATGCAGGCACAGATGTAAATCTTTCCTCCATCACCACAACCTCTCAGATTTCCTCTTCAGAGGTAACTACAGTTTCCAGTTTCTTATGTCTCCTTGGAGAGATATTTCATGCAAATACAAGCAATATTGAAAAGATTAAAAGTGGATATTCTGTCATGTCAAGGAAATGAAACATATTTAATAGCATATAGATTTTCATAATTATGTTCTGTCTTCCAAATTTGGGTTTTACGTGTTCTCTTTAGTAAAAATAAATTACATAATGTATTTCTTAGTCTTACGTTTTTTGGATAATATTCAAATTAATAAGGTATTTATAAATAAATATATTCTAAAATATTTCAGTTTTATATCTTCATTTCTTTGTGATTATTTTTGACTATTTTATAAAGTAGTTCTAGCTCAAATACTTTCAAAATTTTCTATAAGCATAAAGATAACCTTATGTCATATACATTTATTTCATTTATATAATAAATTTTATTCATTCATTACTGTTTCATTCTCAGAAACATGGTGATACGCTTTGGCTTTGTGTCCCCACCCAAATCTCACCTTGAATCATAATATTCCCCGTGTGTCAAAGGCAGGACCAGGCGGAGGCAACTGATTCATTGGACACTTTCCCCCCATGCTGTTCTCGTGATAATGAGTGAGTCTCATGAAATCTGTTAGCTTTATAAGCAATTGCCATTTCCACTCCTGACACACATTCTCTCTCTTGCCACCCTGTGAAGAGTTGCCTTTTGCCACGATTGTTTCTCGAGGTCTCCTCAGCTATGCAGAAATTTGAGTCAATTAAACCTCTTTCCTTTATAAATTACCCAGTCTCAGGTATTTCCTCATAGCAGCATGAGAATGGACTAATACAGTAATTTGGTACTACGGTAGTGGGTCACTGCTGTAAAGATACCTGAAAATGTGGAAGCAACTTTGGAACTGGTAACAGGCAGAGGTTGAAACAGTTTGGAGGTTTCAGAAGAACACAAGAAGAAATGGGAATGTTTGGAACTTCCTAGAGACTTGTTGAATCGCTTTGAGCAAAATGCTGATAGTGATATTAACAATGAAGTCCAGGCTTAGGTGGTCTCAGACAGAGATGAGAAACTCCGTGGGAAATGGAATAAAGATGACACTTCCTATGCTGTAGCAAAGAGTCTAGTGGCATTTGGACCTTGCCCTAGAGATCTGTGAAACTTTAAACTAGAGAGAGATGATTTAAGGTATCTAGTGGATGAAATTTCTAAGGAGTATAAGCATTTAAGAGGAAGCAGAGCATAAACGTTTGAAAAGTTTGCAGCCTGGCAATGTGCTACAAAAGAAAAACCTATTTTCTGGGGAGAAATTCAAACCTACTCCAGAAATTTGCATAAGTAACAAAGAGCCACATGTTAATCATCAAGACATTGGAGAAAATGTTTCCAGGAATGCCACATACTTTCACAGCAGCACCCCCATCATAGACCCAGAGGTCTAGGAGGGAGAAATGGTTTCACAGGCCGGGTTCAGGAGCTCCCTGCTCAGTGTAGCATTGGGACATGGTGCCTTTCATCCCAGCTGCTTCAGCTCCAGCTATGGCTAAAAGGGGCCCATGTATAGCTTGGACCATTACTTCAGAGGGGACAAACTGCAAGACTTTATGGCTTCCACATGGTGTTAAGTCTGTAGGTGCACAAAAGTCCGGAACTGAGGTATAGGAACATCCGCCTAGATATCAGAGGATATGTGTGAATACCTGGGTGTCCAGGCAGAATTTCGGTACAGGGCAGAACCCTCAAGGAAAACCTCTGTGAGGAAAGTATGAAGGGGAAATGTAGGGTGGGAGACCCCACATAAAGTCTCTACTGAGGCACTGCCTAATGGAGCTGGGAGAAGAGGGCCACTATCCCCTAGACTCCAGAATAGTAAATTTTCCAACTTGTACCATGCACCTGGAAAAGCCACAGGCACCCAGCAACAGCCATGAAAGCAGCCAGGAGGGGGTCTTTACCCAGCAAAGTCACAGGGGCAGAGCTACCCTATGGCTATGGGAGCCCAACTCTTGCATCAGCGTGACCTGGATTATTTTTGAACTTTTAGGTTTAATGACTGCCCTATTGGATTTCAGACTTACATAAGGCCTGTAGCTCCCATGTTTTGGCCAATTTCTCCCATTTGGAATGGGTGTATTTACCCAATACCTCCCTTGTATCTAGGAAGTAACTAACTTGCTTTTGATTTTACAGGTTCATAGGCAGAAGGAACTTGCCTTGTCTCAGATCATATTTTGGACTTGGATTTTTGGGTTAATGCTAGAATAAGTTAAGACTTTGAGGGACTGTTGGAAAGACATGATTGTGTTTTGAAATGTGAAGACATGAGACTTTGGAAGGCCAAGTGCCAAATGCTATAATTTGATTATGTCCCTACCCAAATCTCCTCTTAATTATAATAATCCCTGTGTGTCAAGGGCAGGACCAAGTGGAAGTAATTGAGTCATGGGGGCACTTTCCTCCATGCTGTTCTCATGATAATGAGTGAGTCTCATGAGATCTGATGGTTTTATAATCATCTGTCATTTCCTCTGCTGGCACACATTTTCTCTCTTGCTGCTCTGTGAGGAGGTGCCATCCACCATGATTGTAAGTTTCCTCAGCCACCACAGTCATGCAGAACTTTGAGTCAATTAAACCTCTTTTCTTTATAAATTACCCAGACTCAGGTATTTCTTCATAGCAGCATAAGAACTGACTAGTATACATTGTAAGTTTTAGCATTCTCCATTTCTAGAAGAGTTAATTTACTTTATACTGCACATATATAATAACTTTTACTAATTTTTAAGCATTCTGAGATTTAGGAATTAAAAAATTGCATAATGAAAATGTCAATTTTTATTTTGTTTCAAAATCTAAAAATTGAATGACAATTCAGTTCTATTCAATGAATTTTACACAATTCTTTTATTTCAAATCCAGGAGTTAAACTCACTATTTACTGAAGTTTTAAAACTGACTACCTTTACCTGTCCAATATCTTTTTTTCCTTTAAAAACTGCAGTCTTTAAACAAATACATTTGTCCCAGTGCTGAAAAATGCGATTCTATAGTTTTGTAAATATGGAAATAATCTCATGAATACTAAATAGTTAAGAGCCTTTGCCAATATACTCTAACAACACAAATTAGCTTTAAGATATTATTTTAAGTTATTGCAACTCTAGCTTTGATAGTGATGCTAGTACTGATATCTACACATAATAATTAGATATATACATTTGTTAGAAGAGCATTTCATTTCACCCTAAAAACCATGACCTCTATTCTGAAAATTGGGTAGATCAGAAGAGCTCTCTCTAAACTCATTAACTGCTTTTGTTTTGTATTAATTTAGAAAAGTTGGAAAGAAAATGTATTTATCTAAGTGGTAGATTTTATTCTTATTTACTATTTCATTTCATCTTACTATTTCAGGAAAAAATAAACAGGCTGTGGTAGAAATGTAGGTGGCTGAGCAAGAAGTTCCATAAATAGATGGATGATAAACAGATGATAACAGAGGTAGACATAGAAATATAGATGTAGGTTAGGTACTGACAGATGTCTATCTCTGCCTACACCTACACTATCTGTCTATCTATATCTATCTATCCAACTCAAGAAATTTCAAGTGCAGGAATCTCAGATCCATAGAACTGGGTTGCTCATACTTCATTCATTATTGTTATCTTTTTCATTATTGCTATCATCTTGTTCATTATAATTATTCTAGTGCTTTGGTCTTAAACCCTTGCTTGAACTTTCTTTCTCTTCCTGACATTGGCACTCACTGTCCTGGATTCATTGATGTATACATACATGTCTAAGTGATATATGCATATACATAAATACACATAGTACTATTCAGAGGTTAATTATATAAATGCTTCAAACATGTTGATAGTTTTGCCATTTTTAATTCAATATTTTTTAGTCCAAGATTCTTACATATAGCATTTGTTCTCTTTAAAGTTGCTGAAAACTAGATTGACTCTGAACATGTTTTGTTCTTATATTCTATCGTGGATAGGAAACTAGTATCTATTCTATATGTTACCATCATAAGCAATGTGTTGCCAAAGCTTTTGGTTCTGTAGGGCCACCTATGACACGAAGTTCCCATGCATACAGAAGCATCCCATTTCTTGAAAAAAGAAATTAAAATTTTCTTGTTTTCTGCTTCGATAAAAGCAAAAGAAGCTTCCTCAATCAAAAAGTGTGGGGAATTAATTCTTAAGAATTACCTTCAACAAGTATAGGAGTGAATAAATGACCCAAGCCCAGTCTGGAGTGAGCAATTCAGAAGGACAATTTCCATGCTTCCTCAGATGGACAATAAGAGAATTTGGCTCCAGTTGTCCACATGGATAACCATCTCCATAAAATGTACTTGACTTATTTTCCCTTTTTCTCTGTCACACTGTTCCCACTCCTTCTCTCCAAAATTTTTAGATCATTTTCCAGATAAGTTAGCTTCACTCAAGACCTTGTCACTGGCTTTGAGAAGAATCAAATGATGACACAATGTTATGTCTGACCTTCCTACATATGTTTTCCTGTACATTTATGTTGGCTTGAGGATGGTAGAATATAAATACCATCAATGTGAAATGTTGGATTATAGTCCCCAATCATAACTCCTCCCTGTAATAGAATTACATATTTCTGCCAGTGGTCATGTGACCTAGAGTGCCTTCCTTTGTCATATGTTCCTGTAGGCTCACTATCCCTGCATCAACACTGCACAGTTTAATAACTACACCTTTGCAATATTCCTGAAAATATCTAGTAGAACAGGCTTCCTTCCTCCACCCCCACTGCCTGTAATATCTTTTACAAAATAGCTTTAGTAATTTGTCAATTTTTATTGTGACATACTAATGTTAGAATCATTTTTCCAAAATCCCTTTAGAATCCTGCTTCTCTATGGAATGGAATTGCATTGGGTTTTAGAATAATTGAGGGAAAATATGCATCCCTCCAATGTTAGTATCCATACAAACTTAATAACATTTTCAGTATATTTATGTCTTTTAAGAATAATATTTAATGGAGTTTTAAAATGCCAGCCAAGTACCTATAGACACCCTACTCCAGGCAGAAGGCTTTTGCATGAGCTCTAAATGTTCTCTCCAAAAGGAAGAGCCCCCAGTATACTGGGGTAAAACCCACCGAATTTCTACTCTTCATAAAGCTCACATTTTAAGCCTGATTTCTTCAGGGATAGCTTGCTTTACCAAGCTGACTATATACAATATCTCTATTTATATTTAATAAGCATAATGTTGTAGATTAGTCAGAGTAAACTCTTTTTCAATAAGCTTAAAATGAAAAACAAATTTCTATGATCTATACAACTTTAAAAAAATATGTATGACTATAAAGATGAGCTGTAGTTAATACGGAGTTTTATGTACCTAAATCTTAGAAGGATTGCTACCTGAACTGATTACATCTACTTTTGACAATGAAGTTTGCACATGAGTTTCTTAGATTCTAGTACCAAATAGGAGGTTTTAAAAGAGTGGCAGAGCTGATTATATTTTCCTGTCAAAGAAATAATCTCCCTCTAATAAGAAAAGGATTGTCTTTAAAAGCAAGCCAATTTGCCAAGAGAAAAGGAAGAGAAAAAAGAAAATCATACCTTACTAAAGAGATGCTTGAATAGACAACAGCTGTAAATGGGGATTCAGATATTGCTGCCAGGACATCTTAATTCCCTACGGGTCAGATTCTATTTTCTTTCTTTTTCTTTTTTTGAGACAGAGTCTTTCTCTGTCGTCTAGGCTGGAGTGCAGTGGTGCAATCTCAACTCACTGCAACCTCTGCCTCCTAGGTTCAATCAATTCTGCCTCAGCCTCCCTAGTAGCTGGGACCACAGGCGCACGTCACCACACTGGCTAATTTCTGTATGCTTAATAGAGACGGGGTTTCACCATGTTGGTCAGGCTGATCTCGAACTCCTGAGCTCAGGTGATCCACCCACCTTGGCCTCCCAAAATGCTTTACAGGAATGAGCTACCACACCTGGCCTGGTCAGTATTCTTGACAAAGTATTGTAGAAATATTGTGTAATACATTTATAGGAGTTAATTTAACTTTTATATTTTTAAACCTCCAGATTCTCTCTTGCAAAACAAACAAAAATCATTGCTATGAAAAAGTAGATATTCCAATTTGTAAAATGTAATTTTAATATGTGCCAGACATTGAACTATAATTTACATATTATCCTAGTCCATTCAATGTCTATAAAAATGTCTTAGGTTTGGGAGGCCAAGGCAGAGGATCACCTGAGGTCAGGAGTTCAAGACCATCCTGACCAAAATGGAGAAACCCCATCTCTACTAAAAATACAAAATTAGCCGGGCATGGTAGTGCATGCCTGTAGTCACAGCTACTTTCTTTTTCAAAGAAAACTTTGAAAATTTAGAGAATCACTTGAACTTGGGAAGCAGAAGTTGCAGCGAGTCAAGACCGCGCCGCTGCACTCCAGCCTGGGCAACAAGAGTGAGACTCCTTCTCAAAAACAAAAACAAAAAAAACTAGACTTGGTAATATATGAACAAAAATAATCAGAAATTTATTGCTCACAGTTCTTCTGGAAGTTGGAAAGTCCAAGTTCAAGACATAACAGATTTGGTGTCTGGTGAGTGTGTCTTCTGTGTTCTCACATGGTGGATGGGAAAACAGGAGCTTTTACCCTTTTTTTAAGGGCACTATTTCCATTCCTGAGGGCTGTACCCTCATGATTTAATAACTTCCCTAAATGCTCTACTCTTTATCAGTACCCCATTGAGTATTAGGTTCCAACATATGAATTTTGAAAGTGACAACAATATTCAGACAATAGTTTAGATGTATTTTGTATAACTGTATAATATATGTGTGTTTACCTACAGTGGCAAGCAAAATTATGAAATGCTCACTTCCAGGGAACTGATTTAAGTGTATTCACAAATATTAATTTAATACTTAACGATATGTGGTAGGTATTATTGTTGTAATCCTCATTTTAGAAAAACTGTGGGGAAAATAGATAAAGTAAATTCCCCAGGTCACACTGTCAAAAAGGGGTGGAGCTAACATTTAAACCCTGCAATCTGACAATGTTCGTAAGCACTATGCAACCTGTCTTTGTTTGTAAGTCTCATGTTATTTAATCTTGAGAATAAATTGACACAGTAGATAAATATACTGAATTCATTAACTAAATTAAGCATCTGAAAATTACAGAAGTTTAATTCCATTTAATGAGCACATACATATAAAGTTCTGAAGCTGGTACTTAGGGTTGCCTAACTTTATATCATATTGTCTAACAGCTATCAGATAAATGAACACTACATTCTATGACATATTATATCTTGTAGGAAATGGTCTCTCTTATGGTCATAAATGTTCAATAATTTTATTAACTTTTATATATTTTTGAAGTACAATGTGTAATTATTGTTTGTACTAACATATGCATTTTCTTGTTGGAAACCAGAATTAAAGATCAAAGACTTGGCTGGGTGCTGTGGCTCACGCCTGTAATTCCAGCATTTTGGGAAGCAGACGCGGGCAGATCACCTGAGTTCAGGAATTCAAGAACAGCCTGACCAACATGGAAAAACTCCGTTTCTACTAAAAATACAAAAATTGGCTGGGCGTGGTGGTGAGTGCCTGCAATCCCAGCTACTTGGGAGGCTGAGGCAGGAGAATAGCTTGAAATGGGGAGGTGGAGGTTGTGGTGAGCAGCGATAGCACCATTGCACTCCAGCCTGGGCAAGAAGAGTGAAACTCCATCTCAAAAACAAAAAAAGTGACTTCTCCATATGGAGCAATACAGGTGATAATAAACAAAATGTCACTTAACAAAGAAAACAGTTGAACATTTAGAACCTCTTATGAGCAAACTTTATTAATTTGTACTTCCTCTCACAAAGATTACAGGGTTACAAAGGATTGTAGTAGTAAAAAGAGCACTTGAATTTAGTAATTGAATATTGGATTCCCTAGATGTGGTCTAAATTTTAATGATTATCTTTAAATGTACTGAGCACAGAGTCGACTTAATCACTCAGAGAAAATTGTCTAAAACCCAGCCTTTTGCTTGTCTTTTTACTGAAGCATGAAAATTTGAGGGGAAAAAATAATAGTGTTAAAGATTTCATTAAATTTTAATAAAATGCTAGGCTTTTTTCAACATAGATATGCTTTGAAGTAAAAATATTTCAAATCTAGCGTATTGCCACCAAATTTTTATTAAACCATTCTTTAAGTTCCAGATGTTTGTAATTCCAGGAACTTACTTTGACATGATATAGAACAACTTCAGTAATTGTAAGATGTTACTGTGAATTCAAAAAGTCCCGAAGTCCTTAAATGTAGGTATATTTTTCACTTAGAGACAAAAAAGTACAAACATTTTATTCTATGTTTAGTGTTTAATAATGGTTATTAATGGTGGAAAACTACATAATTAACAGCATAAACTTAGTTTACTAAGTGACGTCAGCCAATACAGCAACAGCTAAGACAGAAACATTTTATTACAATAAAAAAGCAAAGTAGTAGACACCTCTTTAAAGCATTTCCTATATATATGAGTTATGTTTAATATTAGTATTCTTGACTAATTATTTTTATTCTTCATCACAGTTAATTCTAGTGCTAAGTGTATGTTTTACATTTTATTTTTACCCAAATATATAACTGAAAACTTCTAAACATAGAGAAAAGAGAATCACTCAGTGAATATAGTAATACTCTGTAACTACCACCTTTAACATTAACAAAATAATGTTAATTTTGATACATTTGTTTCATGATATATTTGTTTATTCATCCTTCAGTCATCTTATTTTTTGATCTATTTATATACTTTATTCCCAAGTATTTATAAATACATACATTAGGCTGAGTTTCATATTTTAGGGAAGTATAATTTACAGGTGGTGACAGGCAAAAACAAATGAATCCAAATGTCATTTTAAGTCATCTTAGTGTTGTTTCTGTTTTAAGTTTTGCATCCTTCTCCTACACCAGATGTCCCTCTTTCACTATAATTCATATACTCTAAATGGCAAAAATCACAAAGAATTCTGTTGCTTCCCAGCCCTTAGCCAATATGCTGTTTATTCTGATCAGGATATTAATATGTCATTTAGCTTTGTTCTAGACTGTTCTCTTAACATTCTTACAAGAATATCCAACCAAAGGAGGCAGCCATCAACATTTAGTAGTAACAGAGGCAAATAGAAGCAAACACACAAAAGCCATAGTACAAGATAATTAATTCCTAAATGAAAGGTCATTTATAATCAGGGTATAAAAATGTGACATTATGAAAATTAATAATCAAGACTTCATATAGTGGATCTATTTTCCTGACAAAAGATAGCCTACATGAACCTCAGTTGTATTATTATGTGCTATTAAAGGCCATGTTGTTAGCCTAAAGATATGGTACATTGATAAGGTGAAATGCTGCCTGAGGTATACAAATGACAGCACTTGATTTTTAATAAGCCACCCTATAAAATCAATTACCTCTGTTCTATATAAATTCTTAGTGGCTTTATAAATAATTTAAACTAAGGGCTATATAGTACCAGAGTGTTTCTATTGATCTCAAGAAGAATTTTGTCACTGTAGTCTTAGACCTTCACTAAAGGGCATTTTTCATACAGTTAAAAATTGACAAAAACTTTAATATCTACAAAATGTATGATTTCTTTAATTTCCTAGAAAGTTCCATATTCATACAATTTTAATGTAATTTAGGGTCTAAAACACCACATCTCAAATTCTGTCAATGGGTTTTTTCTAAAGGAGCTCACAATAAATATGAAAAATAATTCTTTCTCACTATGTATTAAAAATATATTTCAAGATATCAGAGTGGATCAAACTTTTAATGAATATCAAATATTGTTAGGGGAAACTATAGACTGCTTATTTGTACAATATGAGCTAAATAATGACATAAGATTATGATCCTTCTTTCTACCTTGTCATCAGTTGAACAATGCCAAAAAAGTTTAGACAAGTGCCATTTACAAATAAAGTACTAAACTTATTTTATCTTATTTTTTAAAAGTTGTTTGTATTATACCTTAAGTTCTGAGAAACATGTGCAGAATCTGCGGGTTTGTTACATAGGTATACAGGGGCCATGTTTGTTTGCTGTACCCATCTACCTGTCGTCTACATTAGGTATTTCTCCTAATGCTATCCATCCTCTAGCCCCTCACCCCCGACAGGCTTTGGTGTGTGATGTTCCACTCCCTGTGTCCATGTGTACTTATTGTTCAACTCCCACTTATGAGTGAGAACATGCAGTGTTTGGTTTTCTGTTCTTGCGTTAGTTTGCTGAAAATGATGGTTTCCAGCTTCAGCCATGTCCCTGCAAAGGACATAAACTCATCCTTTTTTTTTTAATAGCTGCATAGTAATCTACAGTGTATATATGCTACTTTTTATTTTTATTTTTAGATGAAGTTTTGATCTGTTATCTAGGCTGGAGTGCAATGGCACAGTCTCAGCTCACTGCAACCTCCAACTCCCAGGTTCAAGAGATTCTCCTGCCTCAGCCTCCGAGTAGCAGAGATTAAAGAAAGGCAGCCACTATCACACTCCTGCTAAATTTTGTATTTTTAGTAGAGATGGGGTTTCACCATGTTAGCCAGGCTGGCCTCCAACTTCAGACCTTGTGATTTTACCTTCTTAGCCTCCCAAAGTCCTAGGATTATAGGTGTGAGCCACTGCGCCCAACCCATATTTTCTTGATCCTGTCTATCATTGTGGGGCATTTGGACTGGTACCAAGTCTTTGTTGTTTTGAATAGTGCTGCAATAAACATACATGTGCATGTGTCTTTATAGTAGAATGATTTATAAACCTTTGGGTATACACCCAGTAACAGGTCAAATGGTATTTCTGGTTCTAGATACTTGAGGATTTACCACACTGTCTTCCACAATGATTGAACTAATTTACACTCCCACCAACAGTGTAAAAGTGTTCCTATTTCTCCACATTTTCTCCAGCATCTGTTGTTTCCTCATTTTTTTTTTTTTAATGAGCACCATTCTGACTGGCATGTTACCTCATTGTGGTATTGTGGTTTTGATTTGCATTTCTCTAATAACCAATGATGATGAGCTTATTTTCATGTTTATTGGTCGCATAAATGTCTTCTTTTGAGAAGTGTCTGTTCATCTCCTTTGTCCACTTTTTGGTGGGGTTGTTTGTTGTTTTTTTTCTTGTAAATTTGTTTATGTTCTTTGTTATTAGCCCTTTGTCAGATGGACAGATTGCAAAAACTTTCTCCAAATCCCTAGGTTGCCTTTTCTTTTATGATGGTTTTTTTTGTTTGTTTTTGTTTTTTTTTTTTTTTTTTTTTTTTTTTTTTTTTTTTTTTTTTTTTTTTTTTTTTTTTTTTTTTTTTTTTTTTTTTTTTTATGGCTGTGCAGAAACTTTTTATTTTCATTAGATCCCATTTGTCAATTTTTGCTTTAGTTGCCATTGCTTTTGGTGTTTTAGTCATGAAGCCTTTGCTCATACCTATGTCGTGAATGGCATTGCCTAGGTTTCCTTCTAGGGTTTTTTATAGTTTTAGGTCTTATGCTTAAGTCTTTAATCTATCTTGAGTCAATTTTTGTATAAGGTGTAAAGAAGGGATCCAGTTTCAGTTTTCTGCGTATGGATATCCAGTTTTCCCAACACCATTTATTAAATAGGGAATCCTGTCAGTATTGTCTGTTTCTGTCAGTTTTGTCAAAGATGAGATCATTGTAGAAGTGTGGCGTTATTTCTCAGGCCTCTGTTCTGCTCCATTGGTCTATATATCTGTTTTGGTATCAGCAGCGTGCTGTTGTGGTTACTGTAGCCTTGTAGTACAGTTTAATAGCCTACCAATGAAAAAGTGTCCAGAACCAGATGAATTCACTGCTGAATTCCATTACAGTTATAAACCACAGCCGGTATCATTCCTTCTGAAACTATACCCAAAAGTAGAAAAAGAAGATCTCCTCTTTAACTCATTTTATGAGGCCAGCATCATCCTTATACCAAAATCCAGCAGACACAACAGAAAAAGAAAGCTTCAGGACAACATCCCTGATGAACACTGATGAAAAATCTTCGATAAAATACTGGCAAACCGAATCCAACAGCACATCAAAAAGGTTATCCACCACAATCAGTTGGCTTCATCCCTTGTATGCAAAGCTAGTTCAACATATGCAAATCAATAAACATAATCCATCACATAAACAGAACCAATGTTACAAAACCACATAATTATCTCAATAGATACAGAAAAGGTCTTCCATAAAATTCAACAGCCCTTCATGCTAAAAACTTTCAATAAACTAGTTATTGATGGAACATATCTCAAAATGATAAAAGCTATTTATAACAAACCCACAGCCAATATCATACTGAATGGACAAAAGTTGGAATGATTCCATTAGAAAAGTGGCGCAAGACAAGAATGCCCTCTCTCACCACTCCTATTTAACATAGTATTGAAAGTTCTGGCCAGGGTAATCAGACAAGAGAAACAAATAAAGCGTATTCAAATAGGAAGAGAGGAAGTCAAATTGCCTCTGTTTTCAGATGATATAATTGTGCTTTTAGAAAACCCTGTCAGCTCAGCCCAAAATCTCCTTAAGCTGGTAAGCAACTTCTGCGAAATCTCAGGATACAAAATCAATATGCGAAATTCATAAGCATTTCTATACACCAATAATAGATAAACAGAGAGCCCAATCATGAGTGAACTCTCGCTCACAGTTGCTACAAAGAGAATAAAATACCTAGGAATAAAACTTAGAAAGAATGTGAAGGACCTCTTCAAGGAGAACTACAAACCACTGCTCAAAGAAATAAGAGAGGGCACAAACAAATGGAAAATCATTCCACGATCATTGATAGGAAGAAACAATATCCTGAAAATGGCCGTACTGCTCAAAGTAATTCATAGATTCAGTGCTATTCCCATCAAGCTATCATTGACTTGCTTCACATAATTAGGGGAAAACAACTACTCTAAATTGCATATGGAACCAAAAAAGAGCTCGTATAGCCAAGGTAATCCTAAGCAAAAAGGACAAAGCTGGAAGCATCACACTTCCTGATTTAAAGCTATACTAGATATTTATTTTTTAATCCAAAAAAGAGGATCCTCAATATTTAGAAATTAAATGATTTGTATTTTATGATTTCTAATTCTTCACAACCATTTTATTTTGCAGCCTTTCACATTTCATCATAGTACAAAAATGATTGCAAATTCTAAAAGTAATAAAGGTAATCCAAACTCAGAGACTGAGTTTCAGTGTTAATTTCAGGTGACCTTGTAATAGTCAACCCAGGATATTAGGTAAGCAGCCTCTTTCTCAGTTATAATCCATAAAGTGCAATAATATCTAAAGGTAATTACTTTACTCCTGCTATGAAACTCCTACATTTCAAAACTATTAAATACAAACAATTTTCATTTTATTGAATGACACCATTATCGCTGTGACAAAATGGTACTATATAAGGTAGTACAAAAGGAGCAGGCAAAGAGACCAGGCCATTCAAATAAAAAAGATAAAGTGGATTTCTAAAAAATAACAAATTGTCCTCCATCCATAGTTTTATTCCAATGCGACATAATAGCACAGTTACTTTATTTAAAAGTCGTTAAGAATGATAAAACATCACCATTGATTATTTTTTCTTATAAAATAATAAAATATTCACTAACAAACAGTTGAAAAGAAATGTGCTTTTTCAGAAAATGTCCCAGCAAAGCCATTTAAAATAATAATACCTAAAACTATGCAATAACTTTTTTCCCTTCAACCTAAATAAGTTTATTTGACAATAGTCTTATAGCCAATGTGGCATTTCGTTTTTAGGTAAGAGCAGGAAGATTTGGAGAAGCTGAAGTTGTATATGTTAATAGAAATTTTGAAATATTCTAGAAATAAAAATGCTGCTCATTCATCTGTTCACTTCCTTATGCTAAAAATAGTCTGTTGATCTAGTTTGTAAATGGATTTTATAGTAAATGCCAAAACAAACTGCCCTGCCCCAGAAGTAGATTTTTTTTATGAACCAAATCCAAAGACATAGGATGACCCAATTCAGCTTGGGAAGGAGAAGGCACATCTAGGTGGAATTGGCATTTGCCTGGGAGTTGGGCATTCAGACAGCAATCTGACCTTAAATATCACTTCTCCTCTGCTCCTCTATCCTCTCTTTTCTGATAAACTTCTCATGATTTTCACTTTTGTTTTAGCATTCCTAGTTGATTAAAAAAATATGTTATAGATCTCCAGAAGTTATTTGTCAGCCAAAGGGTCCAGTATTAGGCTACTGATTTGCAAATGACCAGGCGAATGACACGTAATTTAATAATTAAACAAATTACTCTAGAACCAAAGGATTAACTCGAAATCCTGGCTCCATCATTTGCTACCAAGTTACTTTAAATAGCCTCTCTGTTGTCTCATCTGTAAAATAATTATAATTATAGGAAATAACTTATAGAACACTTCTAAAAGGTATATAAAATGTACTTTAAAACCATAGGACAGAGCTAGGTTCATTTTATGTACTAACTCTTTGGTTTTTCATGGAGCTAAATTATAAAAAGAGAAATGTAAAAGACATCTGAAAATAATAAAACAAATGTGTAATTTTGTAAAAGGCTGAAACGCCATGTCAGTTTTGTCTTTGGATCTTAATACATTAGACGTGACCACATGTGATGTTATATATTTTATTTTCTTTCTGCTGAACTTGCAAGAGAATGTGCTTATGTGGAGTTTTCTCTCAATGGTGATATTTTAAATCTAGACCTCAAGTTCAGAAGAATATCTATGGCTCTTTTAGATCTTGGGCCTCTAAAAATCTCTCTGAGGTTTCAGTAATAATAAAAAGAGACCTAAATAATGGGTTTTCTGATTGACAAACAGCCTAATAAATGTATTAACTTATCAAAAAATGGACATTCAGGTACCATCTTGTTCTCCAGTCTAGTGAGAGCCAGAGACAAAGAAAATATTAGAAAACAAAATGATATTGTTATGATAAAGGACTTCATAAGATGACATGACAACACATCAAAAAGGTGCTCAGCTGAATCAAATGCAGTCAGGAAAAAGAGAGGTGCTGAAAGGTGAACTGTTGTTAGCCAAATGGAATGTGAAGAAAACCAAGGAGCCAGGGAAATAGAATATTTAAAGTCTGGCCATGTGATATAAATGAGACACGAAGTGAAAGATTAAGCTGAAAGGGTAAGCCTAGAACAGGAAATGTTACAATCAGGAATAAATCTATGGCCACACAAGGATTAGGCCGAGAAGAGATGAGGATGCTAGGCAGAATGGCAGACTTTAACAGATATTTAGTTGAAAAATGTATGTGAAAGAGGCTGTTAGTATGTGATCTAGCATGAAGAGGAGCATCTACCCACATATTTTGGTATGACTAGAAGAGCTTAAAGAGGGAATGGATCCCCAAAGATTGTTTTGTTTTTAAAAATTTTACCCAAAATATTCAAATTATTTTTGACTACGGAATACTGATGGAACAGGAGCTAGGACCTAACTCAGAGACTTTATGCAAGAGAAAATGAAATATATGAATGGAGAGTCTATCAAACAAAATGCCTTGGCATGAATATTAACTACAAGTAAAAAAAAAAAGAAACCTACAAAGATAAGCCTAGATGCAAATGCTTTATTTCTGCCAAGCCAAGTTGGACAATTTTTTTTTTTTTTTTTTTTTTTGAGACAGAGTATCACTCTGTCACCCAGGCTATAGTGCTGTGGTGTGATCTCAGCTCACTGCAACCTCTGTCTCCCGAAAGCAAGAGATTCTCCTGTCTCAGTCTTCCGAGTAGCTGGGACTATGGATATACGCCACCATGCCCAGCTAATTTTTGTGTTTTTAGTAGAGATGGGGTTTCACCATGTTGGTCAGGATGGTCTTGAACTCCTGACCTCAGATGATCCACCCGCCTCTTCCTTTCAAAGTGCTGGGATTATAGGTTTGAGCTACTGTGCCCAACCTGGACAATATTCTTAAAGCAATAAGAAAAGGCTTCAGGTTTTTAGACAGGGGTTTTGCATGATATCATTCATCTCACAAAAACATTTCTCTGGACTTACTGTGGAAGACTTGTAATAGGCATTGAGGTCAATTTTGTAGTTATGTCATGTTGCTTTGCTATTGAGAAATGATGAAAGACTGAGCTAAGTCACACAGTATTATTAAATTTCTCGAGATTTTAAGAAATGATCCATTATATTATAGTAAAATCTATATTATAGTAAAATCTTTAGGTTATTTGAACCCTCTGCCCTAACTTCCACATGGGCTCACTGCCATTGATATTCATGTGTGTGTGTTTTATTTGTAGTAGAAGAAATAAAAAGAAATTCAGTTGGTCCTATTGTCAGGAGGATAGATGATGACAGTGAAGAGGAGGGCATGATTTATGAATCCCCAAATATTGCACTATATTTAAAGGACAGATTTTTGTATTGATCTTTTCTTAATTATGTCAGATGTGGCTTCATTAAGGCCCAGCTGAATAAAAAATGTGTGTACTAGATAGATGAGATATGAGGCTAATTAGCATCCACATAATGTCTAATTTTATATATACAATTATTCTGAGCTCCCCTCGAGTTGATATCCTTTGGTAAGCGGTCATACAGAATACAAATATCTACACATTTCAGCCCATTTTGTAATATTAATTCACAATCTTCTTACCTAGATATCCTTGGAATCAAGTTTCCAGTCTTGTTTTTTCCACATTTCTACTTGTCAAGTCAAGACATTAGCAAGTCTGTTAATCAGTGTAGATCTAAATTTTTAACTGTCTGTTAGTACAGGATGAGTAAATATGATAGATTACATCTGTTAGCCCCAATTGCTATCCCTTCTCTGAATTCCTGCCCTTTGCCATGAACATTGTAGCGCCCTTACACTGGCCAGAATGATCTTCAAATGATCTTCAAATCTTGACTATACTAAGTCATATGATTTGTTTTGGCCAATGTCATGCTATTATATCCGATGCAATCAAAGCCTTGAGATGAATGCAAACATTAAGCATTGATCTGTAGCCTCTTGATTTCTAACCATCTCGAACTTCCGACCTCAGGTGATCCGCCCGCCTTGGTTTCCAAAGCGCTTAGATTACAGGCATGAGCCACCATGCCTGGCCTTTGATTTCTAACTATCAAAGTAGTCAACCATCAAAGATGAGAGACATGTAAAGCCAACGGCATATCTGGCCACATAAGCATGACAGAGGAAATGAAGCCCAGCCTATATCAATTGACCCTGAAAATATATGAGAAATGAATCCTGATTGCATAATATCACTGAGGTATTATATGTGTTATTTATCAATTTTGTAGGAATATCTAATGGGCACAATAATTTTTAGCAATGGCAGACCAATATGGTACCAATTGAGTTGTTCAACATTCTCCTTAAAAAGTTTTGTTTACCACTGCTCTTCAGAGACTCTCTTATTTAAAATTATCATGTCATGTTGCCTCAGTACATTTCTGATTAGTGTCAGGACATGGATGAACCTGGAAACCATCATTCTCAGCAAACTGACACAAGAACAGAAAATCAAACACCGCATATTCTCACTCATAGGTGGGTGTTGAACAATGAGAACACATGGACACAGGGAGGGGAGCATCTCACACTGGGGTCTGTCGGGGGGAAAAAGGGGAGGGACAGCGGGGGGTGGGGAGTTAGGGAGGGATAGCATGGGGAGAAATACCAGATA
>PVKV010007609.1:0-60911 GCA_004027835.1 Alouatta palliata
GGTGGCGCGCGCCTGTAGTCCCAGCTACTCGGGAGGCTGAGGCAGGAGAATTGCTTGAACCCAGGAGGCGGAGGTTGCAGTGAGCCGAGATCGCGCCATTGCACTCCAGCCTGGCGCCTGGAGATGGAGCGAGACTCTGTCTCAAAACAACAACAATAACAACAACAACAACAACAACAACAACAACAAAACCACTGAGGACAACCCCAGCCTTAACAACAGCTTGACTTTTGCCCAGAATGGTTGCTGAAAACCTCACAGGACAATATTCTTGCTATCGATCTACTTAGTTCTCATGAATAAGTCACGGCAGGAATCAGAACATGTGTGTTTCACATCAGGAAAATGAGGACCAGAGAAAGTACATGGTTTCTCCAAGGCAATGCAGCAAATTAACAGCAAAGTTGGTCTTCAACTTAGGTTTTTTGGCCTCCAACGTGCTGTTCTTTGGGACATGTTGAGTTTTCCATATCATTAATAAGATTAAGACCATATGATCAGATCCTCAGTTTAAACCCTATGATTATTGAAATTTACTTATTTCACCTTCGGTTGAATGACTGTGATCACTATCCTCACATCCTTATAATTCTTTTAGCACCAAATTAGATCATAGAGACAGTGGTTTCACTTCTCGGCTCCAAATAAGAGTAGTTTCATCTTCATCTAGGAAGATGTAAGCCATCTGACTAGAGATCATATTAGGGGATTATCAACATTGGCTTCAATTTATCTTGTCTTCCATGCAAACTTTAAATTTTCTCCTTTTTTGGAAGAAAATATCTGACTTTCATTTTGTTCCCTATAATTTTAATTTTTGCTAGAAACTCAGTATTTGCATATAGAGCCAATTTGACCTTAAAAATAGTAACAAATTATGAAACTTGAAACAACAATGACAACAGCAACCTCAGAATAGTATAATCTTGCTTATAGTTGCCAAGATTTTACATTTGGTTTATATTTTGATATGGATAGGTCTGTTTAATTGCTCAGTTTCCGATATATTAAGATTACCTCGTATCTGTATTAGTGAAACATATTCTAAAGAAGAAAATAAGCTTTTTTCTTATTTGCCTTCATAGCCATCCATACATCCATATAATAGACATTTACTGAAGAATAAATGCATGAATTTATGAATTGCCTACTTCTTCCTCTGTATAGTCCTATGAAGGAAGTATTGTTATTATTTTCATTTTACAGATGAAAAAACAGAGGCCCAGGCTAATAAGAAACTTTTCTGAGTTCCCAAAAATTAGTCAGTAGTAGTAGAACCAGGACTCCCCCCAAATCCTAATAATGATTCTATCCTACCTTTGATGAAAATCCTTCTTTTCTAGGCTTACTTGTGACCTTTGATCTCTCTCTTGCCAACCTCATTCTTTTTCATTTATTTATGTTCTCATTCAGTAATTATTCAGCAATAAGGTATTGAATGCACTGTGTTGGGTGTTGAACATATAGAGACAATTAAGAGCAAAACCATGTCTTCTTTTATTTAAATCTTTAATCATGTCCAGATCTCCCTAATCTTAGAAAAATTTTCTGTTGACTTCACTGTCCATATAATTTTTCTTTCTGCGGCTGAGTTTCTGGAATGACTGAGTGTTATGGACTGAAAGTTTGAGTCCCTCCCTGTCTTAAATCCTTATGATTAGGCCCTAATCCCCAGTGTGGCCATATTTGGAGTAAGGAATTAAGGATCTATGAGGTCATAAGGATGGGGCCCTGATCTGATAGAATTAGTGTTCTTAGAATAAGAGACGCCAGAGACTTCTCTCTCTCTCTCTCTCTCTCTCTCTCTCTCTCTCTCTGCACAAATACACTGAAGAAAGGTCATGCGAATATACAGCAAGAAAGTGACTACCTACAAGCCAGGAAGAGGATCCTTACCAGAGACTCAACTGTGCCGGACTTTGGTCTTGGACTTTCAGACCTCTAGATTGTTGAGAAAATAAATTTCTGTTGTTTAAAACATACAGTCTGTGGTATTCTGTTACAGCATCCAGAACTGATTAATTCAGTGACCATTTTGGTGTTACTTCCAGTTAATTACCTTTCTCAATCCCCTGCAAGCTGGTGCTGGTGTGCATCCTTGTAACACTTGTGAAGGAGGCAGCTGTGGAGGAGTGATAAGAGCTCGACATTTGGAATCAGAAAAATTGGGTCTAAAAGTCATTTCTGCAGGCCTGAATGATGCAGAGGTATAACAATGGCAATTATAATCTCAAGGGTGCTCACACCCCTAGTGGAAGACTTGTTTCAGGGTTGGAAAAGTGAAGGTCTGAACTGAAATATCTGTAAAACCAGTTGAAAGGGAGATCCTCCTGAAAAAACTTCCATGCAAAATGAGCTCTTAAACAAAAATTAAAAATCACATGAAACTCAATGCAACAAGACACAGCCAGTATATCCAAGACATGATAGAATTCAAACCTAGAAAAATAAAGATAATAGTAATATTAATAATGATAGCTGACATGTATTAAAGGCTGAACACTTGTCAGGCATTGTTCAAAATGATTTATGTGCATTAATTCATTTACTCTTCCATGGATTAAATTAAAAATTCCATGGACTATGGATTATAATTATCATAATTATTAAGTAGAAGGGCAATAGAAGTATAGTAAGGTTAACACCAATTACAAGTGTTTTGTGCCAGAGCCAAAATTTATCTATCCAGCCTGGCTCTGAATTCCTAATTCTTAACTGCTATGCTATGTCACCTGTGCTATAGATAAATCTGAAGGAATTTAAAGTAAGCGTGTTTATAATTTTTAAATAGATTAAGATCAGAATACCAACTTAAAGAGAAAAAAGTTGAAAGAAGGGAAGAACTTATAGGAAATTCAAAATACAGTTATTAGGCAAAAGTTGAATGGAGTAAATAAGAGATTAGAGATAGCTGAAGAGAGAATTAGTGAACTGAAAGCTGCAAATGAGTAACATCCTTTCACCCCCTGAATGAAACATACAGCAATAAAAATAGATACCAACAAAGATATGTAGAAGCATGAAGAGTACTTTGGAAAGTTCCAAGCAGTGTTAGAGAATAAAAATCCACATCTACACATAGCATAATGAATTACAGAGTGGTAATGATAGTGATAGACAAACAGAGAGAAAATTTGTTCTGTGAAATTTGGAGAATTACAAGTTCTTTTATGTGCCAAGTGCTGTGCTATTTTCATATTCATTTGGATTTAAACTTCTGAACCACATGTATTCATTTTTTCTGTTTTAAAAATTAGGCAACTGAGGCTCTAAAAATTTAAGTGATGTGCCAAGGGGTTAATAAATCTCTGCTAATTGAAGAGGTGATATGCAGCCATTTATCTTCTCTGAGCTAGTTTTATTTTTCTCCCTCAGGTTTTAAATGACAATAATAAAATCTGTGTTTTTCAACTTCTCATTCTTATTTAATAATGCTGAGTATGCTTATGCCTTTAGAAGTAAGAAAGTGAAAAAAGAACATTGGTCATTTTTATCTCTTTTCATTCTGTGAATTTGTGATTGTTAACTTTATAGCTTTGTGACTTCTGCATCTTTCATTGTATTTTTTAAAAATAAAAAATGTATTAATCTTGGATAAAATATCAGGTAATATCTAAGTAGACACTTAGCATGAGATGTAAATAATGCAGAAAGCATGTCGAAACACTAAAATCTCTCTTTACTTCTTCCAATTCCCTTGCATGCTCACATTGACTCAGGCAATCACTGCTAATAATGTCTTTTTCAGACTTCTCTGTATTCATTTACACACTCATATTTACATTGTTCTTTATGTAAATTGTAACCTATTATATGCAATATATTCCAAGGTTTTTTTTTTTTTTGCTTAATAATACTTTCAAGGAACCTTTGAATAACAGACATTACTTAACTCATTTAACCATTTCTATATTTTAATTTTTAAAAAATTTTAAGTAGAGATGGCATTTAGCCATGTTGCCCAGGCTGGTCTCATGCACCTGAACTCAAATAATACAACTGTCTTGGCCTCCCAAAGTGCTGGGATTACAGGTGGGAGTCACAGCATCTGGCCCATTTCTATATTAAAGAATATTTAGGTGGGTCCTAGATTTTCTATCAATATTATAGGTAGTAAACATTTTTATAAATGCTCCTAGGAACATATATCCTAGTATTTTTGCAGGATATTGTTTAAGAAGGTAAATTTGGGGGTTAAACCATGTTTAATATTGCAATTTAAAATTATACATGCTGCAGGTGTGTAACCAAGAACATCACCAGATGGGTTTATTGTTTTCCCCAGGAAGGAGCATTCTGGCTCCTTTGTGGAGAGTGAAGCAGAAACTCTTAGGGAGGCAGTCTGGAGTTGAGGCTATTGCTCTGGTCCAGGCAAGAGGTGGTGAGTGACCAAGACCAGGAGTGGCAGTGGAGATGCAGAGAAGGGGTGCATTAGCGAGAGACTTTGAAGGGAGAATCGGATGTCACCTGCATCTGAGGTAGGGAAGAGGAGGAGCAGGTGAACAAAATTCTATTTGTGAAAAAAAAATTTCATCATATGTGACATCAAGCATAAACAATTATATGTTTAATATAGTTTATTATAAATGTAATAACCTTTGTAGTAGATTATGGCTTATAAGTAAAATTGTGTGTACATTTAAATAAAATATGAGTAAAGAAACCATAGAATACTATATGCATTCTCATGAGAATAATAATAATAAATACTCATTTAGTCTTTACTAGATGGCAGACCGTACATTTATTAGGTCATTTAATCCTCATCATAAATCTATGAAGTAAATACTATATTCTTATTACCATTTTACAATGAGGACACGAAGCATTGAGAGGTTAAGTAATTTGCTTAAGCTCATCTAGCTAGTGAATGTCAGAGCCAGGATTAGAATCTAGGAAGTTGGGTCCAGAATCATCTTTTTTTAAAAAACGACTGAGATATTATATGTTGCTTAGGGAGTATAAATATAAAGAAATGATGAGCCCTCAATTTAGAAAAGTGGTTACTTTAGGGTAGGGAAAAAAAGGATTTGATGGAAAGATACACATGGGGCTTCGGCTGTGTTAGTAATGTTTTGTTTCTTAAACCCTTAGGAGGTACATGGTGACGATTGTTCTGCCCTCTCTAACTCTGTGTACCTATTAAATACTTCAGAGCAAATATTCATGTTCCACACATATGAGACATGACTGTTAGATCAAAATCTTTAGACATGCTAAACCTCTTTCAGAGTGTGTGGCTGAAATTAAGTGACTCTTAGACTTAGAAGAAGCACACTTATTAAAAATCCACAGTAAATATTTGTCGGTCTTTGCTTTGTGATTTTCTGGATTAATCTTATTTGGAAATCCACAGTCTCCCACTGAAAAAGCAATCTGAAAATGAAGGACCTGGTGTCAGTTAGGAATTTCAAACAATAGGGGTTGGACTATTGTGGTTTAAACAAATAAGGTATTATCTTTTCACTTAATAAGACATTTTAAAAGGAGGCAGCTACTAGCTAGCATGGGTTCAGCAGCTTCAAAATGTCAGGCTCAGGATGCTTATAACTTTTTTGGGTCTTTTCCTCATAGTGCCAACATGGCTGCTGCATCTCCAGCTACTAGGTTCATTATGGGTGAAAGGCGTAAAGGATGTAGCTCCCCACTGAGTCAACTCCCTTTAAAGAACTTTCCAGAAAACTCCATTCAACTTTTACTACCTACATGTCACAGGCTGCCCCAACTGCAAGGAAAAATGGGAAATGTACTTTCCTTTTTTTTTTTTTTTAAGTTGGCAAATTACCACCTGCCAAAATATAGGGGTTTTGTTAGTGAAGAGGAAAGGAAAAACAGACTTTGAATATTTATTAGCAATCTCTGCCACAGACCTCCACGATCCTTCCTTTCTCTTTTTTTCCAGTGATGCAGAATAAAGTGGCAAATTGAACCCCACTTTTGTTTCTTGCTAATTGTTCTCATAAAATGCCCTTTTCACTCCAAGCCCAAGGCAGCTCATTTTAGAATGTCCAGAAAAAGAAAAAAAAGAAACATGGAAAATTCTCAGTCACAGAATATTTCCTATATCACAGCAGAAAAAATTGGACTTTCTAAAATAATGGTATTGGGAAGACTTTGTGTTTTTCCCAATTTGCTATAGTTTTGAGTTGTTAAAAGTCACTTTCAATTTTTAGAATATTAGAAGGGTTTCAATCAAGCCATTTTAAGTAAGACCCATTCATGAGAGAGTTTATTTCTATTCTGTATTGTCCTTTTCTTTTTGTAAATACCACAGAACTTGAGTATTTGCTTTTTCATTTGTTAGTTTATTTATTTATTCTAGGGTTCCATTCAACAGCCAGACAGCTGGGTTATGGAAATGCCAATTATGAATTCCCCACAGATCTGAGCACTGAATTTTTCACAACACTGTTTGATTTTTTTTTCCAGCAAGGCAAGCTAACTAAATTCAAACTTTAGACAAAGAACTCAATAATACCTTTTGCCATGATGTGTAATGGAAATCAGGAGGACATTTTTTTTTCTCTAAAAGAAATCATATTTTTGAATCTAAAGTTATACTGCACAAGAGGCAATAGAAGTTTTTTCTGTGTACTAAAGTGACGTAACTACTTTCAACTAAGCCTTGAAAAGCACTTTACAGTTTATGGAGCACATTCATATGCATTATCTCATGTTTGGATGCTATTTTAGAAGTCGTTATAGAGAGGGCCACTGTGTGAGCTTGACGGACTGTTTGGCCACATAATGGTGCCCTCTGACATTTATTTCTGTCTTTTCTGATGACTCACCAACCCCCACCCCAGGCCTAATAATTTGGCAAAATTACTGATTATTTCAGCATCAGGAAGATCATATGAGCTTCCTTTATATGGAGATTTCCTTTGCAAGTTCTTCCCAGCAAGGAATTATTTGAAAACATTTATTTTATGCATCTGTTCAATAAACACTGAGTGCTGTTTGGTGCTAAACATTATGCTTGGTGCTTAAATGCTTATTTACATTTGGCCATTCAACAACCCAGTGCTTCGTCTCGTTTGGCCAAACAACCCTACAAAGAAGAGACTATTGTGATCCACAGTTTATAGTTGGGGAAACTGAGGACCAGGGAGATGAAGGGTAGCAAGATGACAACCTTACTCCTTGCCAGTCCCCTAATCGTGAGGAGCTTAAGTCAATAAAAACAAAGTTTTGTTTTGTGAGACTGTACTTCTGTTTCATGTCAGTTTCATGTGTGCTGTGGCTGTGTGTGACACTGGGCTGTGAGCTCTGGAAGGGCGGGAGGAGGTGTGTTCCTTTACATGCCCCTGCAGGACTGGGCACTGGGTTTTATCAGTAGGAGATGTTGAAAGAACTTTGATTTAGTAGTTGGTTGTAAAATTAATTGGTGTGTCCCAAGCATAAATCAACTGTAGAGGTGACAGTGGCCAGAAGCATGGATAGCTGGGGAAAAAGATTCAGATAAAGCCTTGAACACTGTGCAGCAAACTCCGAGGAAGAAAAGCCATGTGCGAACTGGAGAAGGACGTATGTTTGTGTCGGCAATTGCTCCAATTTCATTTGGACATTAGATATTCTAAGTAAAGAGAAACTCAGAAATGAAGTTGCTGGGAATTGAATTGAATGAATAAAATGATGATGTTTTACGACTATTGACTTCGTTTAGCTAAAAAGAAGCAGAGTGCATATTTATGAATAATGATACCTTGCATGAATGGCAAGATGCTTAAGGTGATTACTGTAATTCTAAAATCACTGAAGGACAGGACAGAGCTAGGTAATGATGAAAAAAGAAAAAACATTATAGACTGGGGGAAAATAAACTGATGGCTAACCAATGTTAATAAGTCAAAACAAATTAATCCTTTAATTTGGTAATTTTTAAACTCTATCAGATGTGAAAAGCCACAGATGTTGAGTTTCATTAATGTAGAATTAGTCACGCAATTGCATATTTTTAAAAATAGTTATTTTGTGTGCTCTAAATTAAAATTTTTAAAGAAATTAGTTTTGAGGCACAAAGCACATTACGTGCAGTTTTCTCGATCTGATTATAAACAGGAGATTTCTGTGTTCTCTTTTGTTTGGAGAAGATTAACCAAATTGATTTTTTATTTTGTTATTGACTAATGCTAGAAATGTAGTGTGACATGACAGTTGGTGGCTGTGAATATCACTCATATTTCAGGAAAATTCTGCCAAAGATGAGATTCCATGATCTGGGACCCTTGTGTCTTACTACGGGAGTGTTCTCTGCCTCGAACCATAAAATAAAGGCAGAAGAGGGGGAAGAAAGAAACAGGATAAGTCACTTTATTCTGTACTTTTATTTTACGAACAAGGAAAGAAGCTTGGAGAAATCACATGACCTGCGTGAGCCACCCAGCTGTTAGCAGAAAAACCCAATGGTAAACTCTTCTCTGTCTCCTCATTGCTTTTTATTTTATTTTAAAAATATATATATTTTATTGCATTTTAGGTTTTGGGGTACATGTGAAGAACATGCAAGATTGTTGCATAGGTACATACATGGCAATGTGGTTTGCTGCCTTCCTCCCCATCACCTATATCTGGCATTTCTCCCCATGTTATCCCTCCCCAACTCCCCATCCCCTGCTGTCCCTCCCTTAGTTCCCCCCGACAGACCCCAGTGTGTGATGCTCCCCTCCCTGTGTCCATGTGTTCTCATCGTTCAACACCCGCCTATGAGTGAGAACATGTGGTGTTTGATTTTCTGTTCTTGTGTCAGTTTGCTGAGAATGATGGTTTCCAGGTTCATCCATGTCCCTGCAAAGGACACGAACTCATCATTTTTTATGGCTGCATAATATTCCATGGTGTATATGTGCCACATTTTCCCTGTCCAGTCTATCATCAAGGGACATTTGGGTTGGTTCCAAGTCTTTGCTATTGTTAAAAGCAAGATCCAAATCCTTTAGAGGACGTACAAGGCTTTGCAGTTCTGCCCCCAAGCCAAATCTCCAGCCCCCACTTATACTGTGCTTTCCTTCTTCTTTGCATTCCAGCTGTTGGTCTTGCTTTAAATCTTCGGCTACATGATGCTTCCTTCCACCACATGGCCTTTCCACATGTGGTGGCACCTTTCTTTTCTTTCACTTAGTTCGATCTGTGGCCATCAGATTTTGTCCTCATTGGTACCTCTCCTGACCCCTGAATTTTTCTGTTTTACCATGTTGCGGTATTGTGTTTCTTTCTGCCCATAGTACAACTAACGTAAGTCATATGACCAAGCCTGATGCAATTGGAGCAAGGAAGTCTCATGGCCATGAATGGCTGCACCTCATCCTCTTAAGGGCAAAAGGGTACTAGTAATGAACTACCATAAGAGCCTAACAAGGGCCTGGCTCAGAGTGCACTCAACTGATGCTTCTGTTGAATGGGGATTTTGCTTTTTGTTGAGGGCATCTGTGGTAAATGGGATGGCAAACACAGCCACAACTACAGAGTATGACTTAAGTAGGAGCTTAGCAATCTCCTTAGCTTACTATCACAATGGCACCACATATAAAATACCTGGGACAGGGGGTCTGCATGGGTACTATTGGTACCCCATCCAGATGCCCTTTATGTAGCCGCTGCACTGCTGCAGCTGCTGAGAGTGTTGGCTGTGAACACTCAAGCTGTCCCCTTTCTCTGGAGGACTGCCATTGGCAGATGGATGTCGACTTTGTATGGGGGGCAGCAGATTGCAGATAAATGACTAGTTCAGTAGAAACAAAGTCTTCAAGGAGCGACTCTATGGATGTGTTTATGCTCCAGAGGTCCTACCCTACCCTTGGAGCAGGTCATGGCCTAACTTGACCTGAGACAGCCTCCTTGTTAACTCCTTGCCTGCCCTGCAGCCCTGTCTCCTGTATCGACCTATCCTGAAGAGCTGTCTGTCACAGTGAGTCATGTGACCTGGGTGGAGATCCACACCTAGCCTCTGCTTTGCAGGAAACCTGAACTCAGATAGAATCACTGCAAGAAAGGTTGCCTTAGGCTGCCTGAACAAGACATGCAAATCTTTATGGAGAAGTCAGTGGTTCATCCAAGACTATCAGGATGAGTAGGAGTTTGGTGGGGGGGGGGGTGGAGGGGTCCAGGCAAGGAAAAGCATTCCAAGAAGAGGGAACAGCATATGCAAAGATGCTTACCATACTTCCTTCGCTGCAAAATGAGCACATCCTCCTCTTTCTGGCATCTGGGATTGAAATGTGTCTTACAATGGAAAAGCTATTCCTGATAATGGCAGCTTACCATCAACAGCAGTTGCAATCAAGGAACTACGTTAGGAATGGCATGGACACAAGGAAGGTTTTAGTGCACTGAGGCATGCACTGAAGAGTTGAGTGGTATGCCAGATTCATTTCTGCATGATTCTCTGACATTCTTGAAGAGCTAAGCCCACAACCCCAAACTCTTAAGGCTATGTAGATGCAGCTCTGTGAACTGAGATGGTTCTAGATCTTAGCTGTATCTCTCTCTGTCTCTTAAATAGAAGTGGTAGGGCCAGCATTTGATTGTGACTTTGTTAAGGACCCAAGACTTCTGTCATTGTGGGGATTAGGGGAGGGGACAGAAGCAAACCTGTGATCTCAAGGTAATTGGTGCGAGGAAGTCAATCTGTCACCTTCACTTTTGGCCTGAGAGGATGCAGGTTTCAGTGACACTGGAGGAGTGACTTGCTCATCCTTCCCTCTGGTTCCCATCCTTTCCTATGTACTGTAGTTCTGGGTGGGACTAGCACGATGCACAGCTCTCCGTGGGTCCCACGGCTCCAGGAGATCCCTGCATGCCAGCACATGGAGCCTGAGCGTTGTTTTGGTACACCTTGGCTTGACGTCTACATGTTTACTTCCTTGGCTAAATATATTGCTCCTCATCCCCCAAATACTACCAGTGAAAGGCATGAAGGTGCAACAGATCTCACACTTTAAACATTTGTAGCTATCAAAGTGGCCCTTTTCAGATGATTTCCCAAGAGTATCTATCCTGTGTGGTGATGGGAAGCACTGGGCTGGTTTTATATGAGATAGAAACCCACAACTGTCTACGGTCACCTTGGGACTTGGTTGCTTGCTGGCCTCCCATTGGGTGTGACCCATTGTCTGGAAGTGGAGGTCTTTAGCCCAGGGGATGAATCCATGAAGTCAGGCGCTGTTGCCCCGAGCCCTGATGACTCACAGCGCCGTTATGCCATCTCCCTCTTGCACACTATATGGACACATTTGGGGACTCTCTTTTCTCCTAGGCACCAATAATATATGCCCAGGGACTCTGGAATCCAGAACTGCTCTCTTTATCTTCCCACCGTGGCTCAGTTCACCCTAAAGAAGCAAACCAGTGCTACACATCTGTCAGCTAAAATTCACAGAGCTATTTGGAAGCAAAACCAAGAAAAACAAAACTGATTAGGGAAAGATCTGCTTTCAGAAAACCTATTTCTGTCACAGGGGGATGGATAAATAAAATAATGTTTCAATAATTTATGCAGCCTGCACGCGAAAAAACATTGGAAATGTGAAATGAGGACGACACATAAAGAACACCCGAAGTTGATAGCTGCTTTAATCAGTTTGGTTGATAATTCTAAAATAAATTGGAAAAATCAGTCTTGCTCTCAGCTTTTGAATGATGATGGGATGGTAGGGGGAACGTGTGTTCTTTTGTCCTGAAAAATGCTTGTTCTCATTGGGTCTTGCCAAGGACACAGTCCTCAGTCCCCAGTGGATCCCATCCCTGGTCAGTTTTTCTCCTGTCTTCACCGTTCCATGCATGGTGTGCATGTTTAGCCCCCAGACCTGCCTCACTGAGCGTGTTTCTCATAGAACAACTCAGGACCTCCCCATGGATGAGGCTGGTGGGCCATTGGAAGAGTGGGTTTGGAAGGCTCTTCTTTTTCAGAGACTTCCACCTCCCAAGTCAGCACTGTGAGTGGGTCCTGAAGCACCTGTGGGAAAGACAGAGAATCCCTTCTCACTGTTCTGTTGTGTAAACAAACTTACCTAGCAAGTCAACTCTCCAGATATAACAGGAGACTCTAGGGAAACAGAAAAATAAGACCTGGGTCTCTCTCTTAAGGGTGGTGGTGGATATTATTTGAGGTTTGTTTAGTTAGATGGAACCTCAAAAGTGGCTGTGTTCAACACACCCTGTTCTCTAAATCAGATCTTGCTGGTCCTCTGATGTCTGAACTGTGGACCTCCTTTGCTGGCCTCCTGTTCATCTCCAGTTCTTCCTGGGTGGAGACAGTGGCTGAGCAAACATCCCTTCAGTCACATTAGAGTCCATGGGAAGGCAGGAGCACAAGGACAACTCTTCTGAATCTACTGCTGGTGGGGAGATGGCCTTGGTGTCTACACATGTAACCACAAGGTAATTCAATCTCACTTGATGATCCGTCCTCAGATGCAGCTGGGAAGCAACCTGTTGGGTATCCTCTCCATTTCTGGAATTAAAGGAGAGCCAGTTCACTCCCTTGTGAGGATGTCAGGGCAGGGAAGAGGGAAATCCTAGACACAACCGGAGTCATAGAATCCCTGAATGGGAAACCACCTTTGACTCCCTGAACTCCTATGGTGATCAAGAGAAGACAGAAAATAGTATGGTGCCCAGAAACTCAGAGCCCTGTTTTGACAGTCTAGCATCACAGGAGCAGCCATATGACTTCCGAAGCCTGCCTCAAAGGAACGCATGTGGACAATGCATTTCATAAGGTGAAAACTCACTGGCCTGTTGCTGTATTTCAGTTCGTGGCTACTTCATTCTGCTACCCGCCATCACTGTAACAACCAGCATCCCATGACCAGAGAGGTGAAGGAAGACCTGAAGACACAACTCTTACCTTCAGCTGAGTGAAGCTCATCTTTGGCTGTGCTCCAGAGACCGAGTGCCATATAATATCCCTACAAGTACTGATGAGTTTCCAGGTGGTTGGAAGGGCTCCTGCCAGCTTGACTCCATGTCTAACACTCAAGTCCATGCCTGGCTGCCTTGGTGACCAGCACTAACAGATCAGGTACACACCAGAGGTCTCGAGTGTCTTGCATACCTTTGTACCTTCAGATCCTAAATTACCTGCCATACAGGTCTCCAGGATTGTTGAGTCAGAGAATGATGCACATGCCAACCAGGGAAAAGGGATGGGGAAACCATCTAGGACAAGAGGCTATGCAGGTTTTCCTGTGTGGCCCTGTTTGCTAGATATAGGATGGCCCAGGACATGAGAAGCCAGGACTTGGAGAACTAATGTAAGAGCTATAGAGAACAGGTTATGAATTCAGACTCCCCTCCCTCTGCTTCTTCCCCAAAGCTGGTTCTTACTCAAATTCTAATTTTTGATCTCTCTCTTTAAGCATCTTTAAATATCATCTAGTTAATACCTCTCTCCTTCCAATGCAGAAATACTCCCTACAGTAGTCCATACAAGTGGTCAACCAGCCTTGTGTCATATCTGCAGTGACAGGGAGCTCCTCACCTTCCAAAGCAGCTAGCTCAGTCTGTTGTTGGGCATGCTTCTATCACAATGCACAGAAATCTGCTCTGGCCATTTTAACCTTCTGGTTCCGAGTCTGACCTCCCAAACTCTCTAGGAGCCTGATTTACCCTGTTCCAACTGTCAACATTCCTTTAAGTTTTTGATGACAGGTATCATGCCCCTGAGTCTTTGCTTCTCAAGAGAGACAGGTTCTTACAATAGTTTCTTGCATGATATAATCCTCGAGACCCTTCATTTCCTGGCTATGTCTTGAAGCATGATGTCCCACTAGAGGCAGCCTTAGAATGAAATGGGGCTATCTGGTGTTATCCCTTTGACCCAGATGACGGTGGGAGGAGTTGGTTGAGCCAGTTGACTTTTCTCGCTCAGAAGTTATCTTTGAACATACATCCACCTGCATAAAAGCCTTGGGTACCATTGTAGTTTCTCTACTTGGACGTCTGCTATTCTTATTCCTCTGGGAAATGCCACAGGACTGACCTGAGCCTCTTGCGGTCAACTTACTTGATTCCCATTGTTTCGCACTGACTGGCCTAGTGTATGCCTAGTAAATGTTAGGGGAATGAATAAATGCATTTAGCTGCAAAACCTTGGCACTCAAGACCGGTCTGAGAGCAAGTGCTTTAAAACATTCCTGGCCCCCAAGAGCTCCATGTTTCAGTCACATGATGGTCTGACAGGGATGCTGGAGTCTTATCTCTCATCCTTGCTGTCTGTCTGTCTCTTTCTGTTTTTTGGAGTTCAGCTCTCTTTTCCTCTCCAAGCTCTCTCCCTCCCTCCCTGGCCCCTTTGTCGACACTTGATCATTTACATCAGGTTGACATTCGCAGAGTTTACTCAGGGGTCTGTAATTGTATTCTTTCCCTGGTTCTGCATTACCAACCATGAAAATGGAATCTTATCATCCCTGACCAATTTTTAATGTACAAAATGATTTGGCTGAGGTTCAAAGGGAGGCACAATTGAAATCAGGTGAATGATACATGTAGTTTTTTTCAGTTCCTCCGTGCTTAGATTTGATTTTTTTTCCAGTACAGCATAGAAGAAATAGATTATTTTTGCAAGTTATATAAGTGCATTTGTGTGCTGTGTAGGTATGAATCTATATACGTCTTAAAGCACAAATATGTGTATGCATGCGTGTTTGCTTGTATTACCATACTCACATTTCACGTGTGCACCTATTTAGACATAAGCAAACAAATATAATTATATTGTTTGCAATTTTATTGATGACAATCAAATTTGCAATGATCCTTAAAATGTATTCAAAGTACCCAAAGAGCTAGTGCCCAGGATTAATGGCTAGTGCCCAGGATTTATGGCTGGAATATTCAAATGAAGCCCTGACACTCCTTTGTTAATTCAAAAAGGAACCCCCAGGGAGAAAGTGGGACTTTGTGGTTCTGGTCAGAATCATCCTGGTCTCGGATATACTAATATGTCTACCATGACGTGATTTTGCAAATGTTATTCTTGGAGTAGGCAAGAAACTGAAATATTCCGCCAAAAAGTAGAGAGATTTGGTAAGTGATTTGTTGAAGCGTCTCCAGGGCTAGTGCCCCTTTGCTTGTCTTCCAAGATGAGCTTAGGCAAACAAACCTGTGCACCTGGCTTAGAAGGGCAATGGCGTCGTTTCCCCTCCGAGTTTCTAGCTACAAACCCTTTGCCTGGAGCAAAAGGGCCACTGTTTAACAAGGGCCAGGCCTGGGGCCAGATGGGGATCAGGCTGTATCACAGTGAACTCCTCTGCAAGTTCACAAATCTGGCTTGTGGTTTTCATTTTTCTAAAAAGGAAATTGGGAACTCAGAAAGCTTCATGGTAACGGCAGAGTCCAGATTTGAATCTCTATCAAGAGAGTTTCAAGCGTGGCCTGTAATTATCACTCTTCATGGGCCGCTGTTGAGACAGAGCACAGACGCCTTTTAGGAGCCTGCTGGGACCCCCTAAGCATGCAAATAAAGGAAAAATCTTGGTCCCTTTAAGGAAAATTCCAGGCACCTGGTTAGCCTTGAGAAGAAAATGGGCAACCTGATAAACAAGAAGATAGTAGTAACTTAAGCAATCATATCCCAAGCAAGGAAGGCTCTCGAGGTGTTTTTTTTTTCCTGTAGAAATAAAAAGACAACATCTTAACCCATGTTCTTGAGTTGTTTTCAGAAACCCACTGGATGGCAAATGCCGACTACCGTCATGTAGACCTCAGTATGGGGGAACTGAGGACTGAAATCTTTGTTCTAATTTTTTTCCTGAGGGGCCTGGAGAGAGTGACATCCACAGGCCAGACCTTAACATTCCTGTCTGCTGAGCCAAAGCTTGTAGACAAAGCCTTGCTTCCTTAACCAATTGCAAATGAAAGACTCTCTGAATCCATCTATGACTTGTGAGCCCCACTTTAAGATGCCCTACCTTTTTGGGCTGAAGCAATGCATAACCTCCATGTATTGGTTTACATTTTTGCTGGTAACTTCTGCTTTCCTAAAATGTGCGCTGTCTTGAAAAACCTTTGCTTGTAAGCCATTGGAGAGGTTGGGTCTTAAGTGTTAGCTGCCCATCCTCCTTGCTTGGCACCCTGCAATAAATGTCTCACTTACTCTCGCTGCAAATCCTGGTGTCAGTGTTGGGCTTTTCTGTGCACTGAGCAAGCAGACCCAAATTTTGTTCTGTAATGTTGTAGAGCAAACTCCCATCTTCTTCATCTCAGAGAACATCACAGTTGTGTCTAATGCTGGAGTCCCTGAGAAACTTGATCAAATCTCTCAGGATATCTTGGCAGACAGGGGGAGCAAAATATCAGCAGGTGTCTGGGAGTTATTGTTAACAATTACACCCAGAGGAAATCAATCACTGGATCAATGTCATTGCACAGAGAGGAATTCTGGTTGTGCCCAGGCCTCTGACTCAGGCTTCGTCCAGTTGATCATTTCCCTCAATCCAGATGAAGGAACAGAAGGCTTCTTATCAGATTTGCAGCTGGTCCAAAATGAGGATGTATTGGTTGATGATTCTAAACTTGAAATAACCCTGATGCTTGGCATTTTGGGTCTAAGTGATCAAGACAGATCACACACTGCCCAGAAGTTCCTGACTTCCTGAAACATCTGCCAAAAAATCCAAATATCTCAGTAATACCATTTATGCACACAGTATTCACTAAAAGAAGGAACTATGGATAATAATAGTTATTTAACGAGTGCCTTTTTTGTGCCAGGCGCCTAATTAATTATCAGTCTCTTTTTTAATTCCCCCAATATTCTGTAGTATTTAAAGAAGGTAAGTCACTTACTCAAAGTCTAGGGATCTTTGGAACAGTCAAACCAGGATTTGAACCCAGGTATTGAAGTTCAAAGTTTGCATTCCATTTCCTGGGCTCTGCAGGCTTCATGAGCTTAGCTCAAATCCCTTCTTTCTGCACAGGAGCTGAGGTTGAGTACAGGAGCTGGGAAGGAGGAAAGCCTCAAGACTGGGTCACGGGAATTTGCAGTGGCCTTGAAAATGTCCATCCAAATGTTGGGCCAATCAACTTCCAAGATGTCTCTACAGCATACCACAGCAGGGACCACCACAGCTATGACTGCTCTCTACTAAACCATCTGCAGGTATGTTTAATTCGTCCTCCTGACTAGAAGCTCCCTTAGATGGGAGATGGTTCAGGAGTCATCTCTTTATGCCCAAAAAGGCTGCCCATGGCATGCTCATATCTGTGGAACTGAACGGAAGTCAGCAAGGAACAGCCCTTCAGATGCTCCTTCTCAGGCCCTGAAATTATGGGATGCTGTTTGTGGTCATGGATGGGATAACAGCTCTTTTGTTTATGAAAAGGAAATCTGTCACAAGTCTGAAGACATGACAGGGGCTTGAATTGCAAAGGAGATGACTGCCCCTCATGTGAAATGTGAAAGAGACCCACAGCATCTCAGGAGGCACTGCTGTCACTATCTGTCCTGTGTGTGCCAGCGGCAGCATTGGCCTTGACAAAGCACCCCCTCTGCACAGGCTGTGTGGGTATTTCTATCTGTGTTACACACATAGATGCATGTACACACATGTACACACATGTACACTTGTAGAGGTGGTGCTTTGCCAACAAAACATGGCAAGTGTGACTGTCATCTAATGAAACTACTCCTGTGTGCTTAGGAAGGGGGTTTCATTAGTTCTTACTGAAATCACTTCTGGTAAATCTCTCTAACTGTGAGGAAGAAAACTATGTGTTATTTTCACCAATACAAACATTAGAAGAGAGTATTTATGCTTACATAGATTATGCTAAATTAGGTTTCTGATGTACAGCTATGATTATATAACTCCTCTATTCAAAAACCTTTAATATTGTAAGTACAAATGCCTTTATTTATTTTTTATGGTTATTTTTGGCAGTCCAAGATTCTCCATGATTTAAACCCAAACTCCTTCTCTAGCCTTGCCACCCCCTTATCTCCTATTTCACCCACACCCTAGACACATGGTTCCCCCTCGGGTCCCATACTTTTCCAAGACTGTCCTTGTGCCCAGGTTGCTTCCTGTGCTGGAGATGCATCGCCCACTTCAATCTGTTTCAGTCCTGCCCATCTTCAAAGACCATCTCACAGGCCTCCTCCTCCTGGAGCATGTGCCCATCTTCTTGATCAGAGGGAATTGTTTTTACAAAGTACCTCATTTCTCTCTTCTGTAGGTCATACCTTTTTTAGAGATTCTATTGTCTTTGGAGTCAGAAAGTCCTGTTTTTAATTTGGCCTCTGTTACTTATTAGCCATGTGAGGGGTTGGTTATTTAAATCTCAGAGCCTCAGTTTTCTGAACTGGAGGATGGAGGAACAAAATTTACATTAAGGCTTGACCGGATAGTTGCATGATATAACCTATATAATGTGTTTAGCTAAGTGCTAGTACATGGTGAGGGCTCAAAACAGATTATTTACCTTCCTATTTATAACAGTTAGTAGCTGCAAATGATAACTTTAAAATCTCAGTGGCCTAACACAATGAGTGTTTATTTCTGATTTGGGTAAACTCCTAAAAAATAGGTGTGAGGCAGCCTCTCATGCAGTGAGTCAGGAATCTGGCTTCTTCCACCTCCGCTCTGTCCCCTCGAGATGCTCAGAAGCCTCTCCATCCAGCCAGAGGATGGGGAAAGAGCAAGTAGAGGGTTACTTGGCACCACAGGCCTTGGAGTGGTAGCTGTACTTTTTTGTGTACATTCCTTGGGCTTGATCTCAGGTACTTGGCCACATCTCTGGCAAGGAAAGCTGAAGATTGTAGCTTAGTTATCTGCTGGGGGGAAAGAAAATGAAATTTGATAATTACATAGCATGATCTTCAACATGCATTGCCCTTTCCTTCCCCACCCTAATGAGTTAGTGTCCCTATTAATTTTCTATTGCTATGTAGCAAGTTGTCACAAACTGAGCAACTTAGCCAACACACACTTATTCTTCCACAGTTTCTACGAGTCAGAAGTCAAGGAATGGCTTAGCTGAGCTGAATCCTCTGCTCGGGTCTTACAAAGTCATGGTCAAGGCATTGACTGGACTGCATTCTCACATGAAGGCTCAGCTGGGGAAGAACTGGCTTCTGAGCTCATTCATGTTCTCAGCAGAATTTATTTCCCTGCATCTGTAGGAGTCTTGGGGCTTTTTGTGGCTGACAGCTGGAGGTCTCCCTCAGCTCCAACAGGCTGCCTATAACTGCCAGAAGTTTCCTACAGCCCCTTGTCATGCAAACTTCCTCGACATGGTTGCTCACTTCCTGAAGCCAGCAAAGGCCATCTGTAATATGAGTCTGCTAGAGTCTTAACTAATTTAACATAATCATGGGAGTGACTTCCCATCACTTTTGCCATATTCTATTGGTTTGAAGAAAGTCACAGGTTTTATTCACACTCAACTGCCGGGATGACACAAGTGTGTTAAGACCAGAAGGTGGGGATCACTGGAGTCAGTTATAAATAGATCATGTAAGAGTTCAATCTCAAAAAGTGTGCATTACACAAAATATAGTGAAGGCATTATTTCTATCATCTACAGAAGCTTTTAATGACCACTTACTATGTGCCAGGTATGTACAGACGCTGGAGATTAAAAAAATAACAACACCATGTGCCAGTTTGTTCTTGGATCCATTCCCTGCTATTCTCTGCCCTCTGCATTTCAGAAAACATTTTCTGAAACCTCTTTTTCTCTGGATTCCAGATAGATTTGGCCAATGAGAGGAAATGATATAATATTTCTTCATAGCATTTATTACCTTCTAACAAAGTATATCATTTATAAACTTATCTTCATTGTTGATGTCTGTTTCTCTCCCTAGAATGCAAGCTCCATGAGGTAAGACATTTCAAGGTATCTTGTGAAAGGAATGGAGAACCAGAGTCATTTTATATTTCTCTATTTCCAGTGGCTCTCCTGCCAAGCACTCTGATGCCATGCACTGTGATTCCAAAGCACCTCCCAACAGGTGTGACTAAGTGAAGAATGACCAACCCAGGGTCTGTTCAGTAGCATATTCCTGGTGAAAAATGGGTGGAGGAGAGAGAAACTCAGAGGATGGATGCCCTAGGAGGGCAATAGCAAGGTGAATAACCATGATGACAATTAGGTGCCGCCCTGTGATGGAGTAATTGATAGAATAATTTGCTCATTCATTTACACCAGGCACTGTTCTAGGATCTTGGGATACATTCACCAAACAAAATACCTTCAAATCTTTTCCATTCTAGAGGGAGATACAGACATAAACCATAAAGATAAGTTTGTAAATTATGTACTTTGTTAGAAGGGAATCAATGCTAGGAAGAAATATTACAGCAGGAAAAAGGGGATCAGAAAGGCCCAGGGGGTGTAAGAGTGGGGCAAAATAGAGGCCTCTTGGGGCTGACTGTCTCCCTTCTACTACCTCTTTTCCTGGACTGGGGGTTCCATGTGCATGGAATTCTGCTAATGATTTGTTAAAGTCAATATTGCTACCTCCACTTTGTAGATTAGGAAACTAAGATTCAGAAAGAGCCAGAGACTCACTTGTCCAACCTGGTTCAGCTGGTAGGTTGTAGAGTCAAATTTCAAATCCAGGTTTGCCTGCCTGCAAAGTTCACATTGTATTGTCGTTGTTTTGTTTCTGGTTTTACTATGTTGCCTCCTATGGGTGCAGACTGCACTGCATGGATGAGCCCTGGCTGGGAAGTCAATAGATTTGGGTGTTAGCAAGCTATGTGACCAGGGATGAGCCACCTTCCCTCCATGGACCTCAGAATGCTCATTTATAAAGTGACGAAGTGGTAGAGAATGCTGTGTGTTCACCAAATCCCATCTTTCCTTCCTGAAGACTCAGATTCTAATTCCCAGTCTCCCTTGTACTTAGGTGGGGCTTGTGTGATGTTGGTGGAAGTAGGACAAACCTCTTGCGCAGCCCCCAACTCACTCTCTCTGTACTGGAGAGATGTAGGGGATTTGATGGAGGATGCTGAAGTCCTAGGAGATGATAGAGCCATGCGATGGAAGGATCCCGGTCGCCGAGTGGCTGTATGGGGAAGAGACCCCACTGCATTGGACAATGACGTAAGTGAGAAATAAACTTTTGACATAGATGCTATTGTCATGGTGGTTGGCATACACAGGTGGGGTAGACCAGATGACAGGATTTCCAGCTGTGCCTGTAGAGGCCCTTATTGGGGATAGAGGTGGACAGGACCTGAATGCTCTGAATCCTGCTTTCAAAGTAGACTTCCTGTTGAGATTTTGCTGAGAGAAGAGGGTCCCTAGCTAAGGGGACACTGGGAAACACTGGGCAAGATAGTCGCAATGACTCTTGCCCTCTCAATGGCTGAGTGATGCTGAAATCTGGGCCACAGCCACATCTCTGCTGAGGTTCCCTCTACCGTGTCAGAGGCCCTGGTGTTTGGGTGGGCTCCACTGGGCAGGATCTGGGAAGGACAGATAATGAGAAAATACTGACTTTGGACCAGACTACGTTCTAGACCCTGCCTCTAAAGACCTTACGTTTTAGTGGACAGAAAACATGGAGACACGTATTTGAGAAAAATATCTTGTTTTGTAGTAGAAAAAAGCAGAGGACTGGAAGGCAGAGAATTGAGCTCTGGTCTGGCCCTATAACTAATTTGCTGACAGTTCTTGGGTCTCCAGTTTCCTTGATCTCCTGGACTCAAGTAATTCTCTGTCCTTTGCCTCCCAAAGTGCAGATGTAAGCCACCATTCCCAACTTCCACTTTCCTCCTGTACAAAATCAGAGAATCACTAGATGCATTTCAATCATCACTTCCGGTTCTTTAAATCTTTCTAATGCCGTCAGCTACAAAGCAGCTATGTCTGGGTTGGTGTCGAGTGATTATGGTCCCCGTGTGCTCAGCTGATTGAGGACAAATGGGCAAGGATAAGGGCAAAACACTTTACAGAAGCCACCTCTGCCCTAAACTTGCCCTGTAGACATTTTCTTTCTGTCCCAAAGAATATTGTACCAACATAAACTTGACTTGTGTAGCAGAGTACTTTGTCTGGAGCTGGTGAAGAGATGGGGTAGGCATGGTTCTGTACTTCAGAGCCACCTTAATGTTGCACTTCCAGGTTCCCTGCAAATTTGACAGTGGAACAGTATGATGGCCAAGGAACCAGCTTTGCTATCGTCAGACAAACCTAGGTTTTAAATTCCCATGCAATTCTCCGCTTCACCACTTACCAGCTGTGTGACATGAGACAAGCTGCTTGACTCCTCTGAGCTTCAATTTCCTCATCTGTAAAATATAGATAAAATCAGAGGTGAAAAGGGGTTGTTGTTAAGTATTAATTGAGGCACTATGATGATCATGATAATAAAAAATGACGGTGAGAACCACAACAGCTAAGGTTTCTTAGGTATCTATGATGGGTCAGACTTTGGACCTTGCATTTTATTTTATTTGCTTTATCTCATTTCATCCTGACTTCAGTCCTGTAACATACGTACCATGTGTGTATTGTCCTGTACATAAAAAATGTTCGATACATGATTCATTAATCCATTCACTGATTCATTCACCTGCTTACTCATCCTACACATCATTTGGAATGCCTACTGTGTATCACACATTGTGCTAGGTCTTGGCTCCCTGGCATGTGCAGTCCAGGAATAGGAAAGGTCATCGAACAGCTAATTATACAACTAATATGTGAACTGCAATTGGGCAGCTTTGAGAATACTGAGGGATGAGATCTGATTCCTGGCCAGGTGGATCTGGGCAGGCATTCTGGAGGAGGTTGCATGACCTGGTTCAGGAAGAACAGGTGGGTTTGATAGTGAGACACTGGGAAAAGGCTGTCCAAGGGGAGGCCGGTGGAAGCAGAACCATGGGAATGAGAGAGCCAAGGGGATGTTGAATGTCTGCTGGGAAACTTGTGGATGGATGCGGGAGTCGATCAGGCGGGCAGTGGGATGGAGGGCCGGCCAGCCACGTGATGAAGGGTTTCCACTGTGGGGATGAGCGTGGGGCTTTATTTTGTAAGCCAAGAGACACCACTCTAAGTCTCTGAACAACATCAAAGGGAATTGATCTTCACTGGAGATGGCAGCTTGGTTGAAGTTCTGACTCAGCTGCTCACCAGCTGTGTAACCTCAGGTGAGACATCTGCCATTCTGAGCCTCGGTTTCCTCCACACTAAAATGGGGACATCACCACCCACTTGGAGTTGTGAAGTTTAAATGAAGTGGTATATGTGATCCTCCTTTGCAAATGCAAAGGCCTGAGCACATGAATAGTCACTTGTTACAACCTCTCCTGGTCAGAGGAATGGAAGCTCACATCTGGTGCCCTCTGATGTTCCTGCTTGTTCCGAAATCCCACATTCAGAAAGAGACGGCAGGTCATGCCCAAATTATTAACAGCGCCCCGTGAGGATGGGACAGCCTGACTCTATGAGTAGACCTGGACATCAAGACTGCGTATTGTTCTCGATACCATAAAGTGTCTTGCAGAAAATCAGAGAATATTTCTATGTGCTTAGAGAAAAAAAAATCTGAGAAGTTGGTTTTTTCCTTTTTTTTTTTTGAGATGGAGTTTTGCTTTTGCTGCCCAGGCTGGAGTGCAATGGTGCAATCTCAGCTCACTGCAACCTCCGCCTCCTGGGCAAAACAATCTGAGAAGTTTTAACTAGCCTCCCTTAATTAATTAAGCCAACCAACTTTTCTTCTCATTGCTGATTATAATGTTCCCTCAGTCTTTTCTTTCTTTCTTTTTTTTTTTTTTTTTTTTGAGATGAAGTCTCCCTCTGTCCCCAGGCTGGAGTGCAGTGGCGCAATCTTGGCTCACTGCAATCTCTGCCTCCCAGGTTCAAGTGATTCTCCTGCCTCAACCTCTCGAGTAGCTGGGAATGCAGGCGTGCGCCACCATGTCCAGCTAATTTTTGTATTTTTAGTAGAGACAGGTTTCACCATGTTGGCCAGGATGCTCTTGATCTCTTGACCTTGTGATCTGCCCTCCTCAGCCTTCTTTAGTTTTTTCTACCTTGGAAGAGAAACAGACATTCTTGTGGCTCAGCAGGGACTAGGATAGAAGGGTCAGTTTATGAGGTTTCTTCCTGTTGCAGCTAGTTTTCATGTCGGGTTACCAGGAGGGTGTGTTAGGCTGCTCCCACGGGGGTCAGATGAGGGGCACATGGTTACTCTCTTAGTGAGTCCTGTGAAACACTAACGTTAACATGTTAATTCACAAAGCTCTCGGGGATGCCAGACCCCCGACTGAGTCATTCTCTATTGTTCCGATATGCTCTAAAATCTCTTTTGGATGGGAGAGTGTGAATGTAGCTGACTTTTAAAATCTGAGTTTATTTTATTTATTTTTTGAGTCTGGACTAATTCTTGCTTTCACCTGACAGGTTCTCTAATACCTTGAATCCAAAAAGAAGGGATTCAGTGATGCCTTCAAAACATACAGCCTTCTTTCCTCCCACAAAAGCCCAGGGATGGAGTTGGCTCACTTTCGAACGCTTCCCATTAGCGCACACGGATGACATCCAGCCCTTGAACCATGTTTAATTGAAAATGGCAAATAAACATTGCCCAGTCAGAGCTCCCATGCCTGGCAGCTATTGGGCTCATTAAAAGGAAAAATGACCAGCTTCCTGCCTATCCACACGGCCTTTCCGTATGGAATGTGGGATGTTACATTTGGAGTTGCATTAATTTTCTATCATTTCTTAGTAATTAACATTGTATTTCTGCTGATAAACCCCATCAATATGGTGATTTGATTAGCAAAACATAAAACTACTCATTAAACTCCAATTATGTTGCTCAGGTATAATTTGATTTTGATTGGTTAGAAAAATGCTGTTGTGTTGCCTCTTTTTTTCCTACTCTTCCTTTTAAAATACCCAGTTACATGCTACGTTTACTATGTTGCTGGTGTTGCAAGACTTCTTTAGCACAGATTGCTTCTTACCATGTTCACTAAGAACTCAACGATACTTAGGTGCCAACAGTGGGCATGATGTTTATGCAATTGAATAGCCAGAAACCTCCAGGTAATCCACCCTTCCTGTTCCTGATGGGAGGCTTCTGGTGGGGGTGATCATCTTTAAGGAAATAGAGGGTCCAGGAAGCAATGATCAGTGATGATTCTTCCTGTACTGAACAAATTGATGTGAGTTTTTGAGGACTGTCCAATAGAAGGTCGGTGGCATCGAAGCTGCCTTTTAAACGTGATTTTGCATTTATCTCTTTGGGGAAAGGTGTGTGCACCCATACACCCTCCTCACACAAAGAATCTAATCTGGTCAATGAGCAACGGAGGCCCTCTCTTGGCTGCTTGACCCTTGTGAAGATATTTGCATCTTGAATGTCAGTTGAATCTGCCACAAGAAAGAAGAGCTGGAAAGTGCAGACAGAAAAAAAAGGGGGGCTTAAGCAAACTTTTTAAAGATGTGGACAACATAGATGTTTATGGAATTTGGGAAGGACAGGTCAAACATAATTTGATTGTTCAGACTGTAATGTCAACGTTCAACTAGTATGAGTTTGCAGGGCAGGGAAGGGAAGCTGTAGTAATGAGTTGATTCCTTTCACAGATATTTATGTGACAATTTACAGTGACCCAGGCTGTGTATTGGTCCTGAAATCCGGGGACAGGTGAGACTGATGAGGCTGCACGTTCATGGAACCTGCAGTCCACTGAGGTCAAGGTCATGGCCCTGGTGGAATCCATCAAGGCTGTCCACCCTTCATGCTGGTCTTTGAACTCACCAGGCATGCCCCTGCCTCAGGGCCTTTGCACTGATGTGCTCTCTGCCTGGAATGCTCTTCCGCAGGTACTTACTTACCTGGCTCACTTCCTCGGCTCATCCATGTCTCTGCTGAGAAGTCACCTTCTTGGAAACATTTTCCTGAATTACCTAAATAAAATAGCAGCCTTCATCTGTACTAATCTCCTCACACTGAATTATTTCTTCATCATACTTAGCACTACTAGATATTATGTTGTTTATATTTTTTTGTGTTCACCAGTGGAATGAAAGTTCTCTGAAGGCAGTGAATCTGTCAGGATTATTGTCATGTATGCAGCACGAGAGTAGTGCCTGGCACTTAGGTACTTAGTAAATGTTGTAAAGTGGATCAACGATTTACTTATGATTTCAGGTAATAAAATGAATCAGGATCGTGTGAAAGTGACTGTTGATGGAGGAAATCCTTTAAGTAAAGTTGTCAGAGAAATTCTCTAAAAAAACGACAGCTGGGCGAAGATCTGAATGACGTGAGCAATCCAGCCATGCACAGATCTGGGGAGAGAATGTCCAGGCCATGGAATTACAAAGGCAGAAGCCTTGCAGCAGGAACAGGCTTGGAGCTCTCAAGGAACAGAATAAGACCAGTGCATCAAGGGGAAGGTGGCAAGAGAGGAGGCTGGGGTGGGAGCCAGAGGCCGAGCCACGGCCTTGTGGGGCTTCAATCCTGTAACCTGTACACCTGGCCCTGCATGGTCCTGGACTGTTCTGCCTGAGTCAGCAGGAGGATGAGGTCTCTGATCTGCCAGCGGAAGGAGCTCTGGGGCAGTCAGTTTCCAGCTCAGCATCTCCCAGTCCCCCAGCACTTCCAGGCCCATCAAAGCCCGACATCTGTGTTGCCACCAGGACCTCAGAGTCCCCTCTGCCAGGGACTCATGGTTTCTCGTTGTCCTCGCGGTGCCATGATGGTCCTTCCTTGGAAAAGTCTTGTGGGTGTTCATTTCCAAAGTCTCTGAGCCTCTCCCCAGTGGCTTCCTATACTTGATGTAAGAGGCACCTTGTTCTTTCCCAAACTCCATAAACATCTATGTTGTCTACTTCTTTGAATATTTGCTTAAGCCCTTTTTTTTCCTGTCTGAACTTTCCAGCTCTCTGTCTCTGCATGGAAAATATCAACTTCAACCTTAGGTCCAGCTCAAATGCCTTCTTTCCTTCAATGGACCATACCCCTTCCTCTCTAGGAAAACAAAGTTCTCTCTCCACTAAAATTGCAACACTTTTTACAAAGCCTCTGTTACAGCTGTGCATGTGCTGCTGTTTGCTGGTCTTACCTACATCTCTCTTAGAAGAAATGTGAGCTCCCTGAGGGCGGAAGCCATGCCTTCCTGGTCTCTGTGCCTTCAGGGAATGACCAGTGGTAGAGCAGTTGGGTCATTAGACAACAGTGGATGGCATGGGCCAATCATAGCGGGTGGGTGGGTGGGGTTGGTTCATCTGGTATTGTCATCAGGGATGCATTTGCTGTACAGAATTAAATAACAGAAAAAAATAACTCAAACTCATCACCATGACCCTGCATTTCTGAATGCTGTTGGTGATGAGGTGCCCCCTGCTCTCTGGTGGCCATCTTTTTTCCCGGATTCCAATTGATCATTGCTGGTATAATGGCTGCTGGTAAATGTGAGTTGCTTTGCTTTGTTTGCTCAGCCCAGAGCGTTTTCCATGTTCTTTCTTTCAGCTTTTTGAGGAATTACATCCCAACTCGGTGTGGACTTTCTGGGCCTGACTATCCCCGGGTTCCATCCCCATCTACAAATATACAGCCTGATCCTTTTAGACCTAAACAAGGTGTCTTGTTCACCTACATGGAGTGACTGGTTTAAAAATGCACATGGAAAACTGGAGCCCTTCACAAGCTTCCCCCTGCTACCCACTGGACCTAAAGAGATGACACTACTTTTTCCTTGTGGAGTGTAATCTTTAATGCTGATAGCTGAGGACTGATGTGGGCTATCTGTCCAGAAAGAAGGAATAAGACTGGCATGGGAGGAAAAGCCAAGAAGAGGCAAGTAAAAGCATAAGAGACCCTAGGATATTTTTTGAGCCTTTGTCTTATGGGATCATTGGGGTGTCACTTTTCTGACTGGAAACCTGTGGCCAGTCACTTTTCTGACTGGAAACTCAGTGGTCCCTTTCCCTGAGTTTTGCTAGGGCCTGCTGTGCTCATTCTGCCCACTCAGCTTGGCCAGCTGCACTCAGCTCATGCTACCAGCCTGGATCCCATGCCTCCAGGGAAGACTGGAGTCAGGCACAGAGTGGTGAGGGATGTGTGTGAGCAAGCAGGGGGCCTGACCTCTGTGCAGTCAGACATGCTAGCTGATGGCCATGGGGCGAGCAGCTTCAGGTGCTGGCATGGATTCTAGCTCTCTGCAAGACTGCAGCTGGATCAGGCACACTGCAAGCAGCTTCCCCAGCTGGCACCAGTGAATGCAGTGGTGCCAGGAAGTTTGGAGACTTCAGGAACCACAGGGCTCCAAAGAGGAAGTCACAGTCCTGGCTTGGGGAGCTCCCAGGTCTGGACTCTCCAAAGGGCCACAGCTCTTCTCTCCTTCTCTTCACTCACAACATGGTAAGCAAGGGGCATGTTTCAGCCCTAGTTTTGTTACAGCTCTTTTAGCTCTGCCATTTCGTGGGTCCTGAGTTCTTGTCTTGTGACTAGGAATGTATGCAGACAAGTGGAGGGTGAGCAAGATGAAGAGGAGCTTTATTGAGCAATAGAATGGCTCACAGGAGACCCACAGTGGGTAGCTCCTTTCCACAGCTAGAGTGTCTTGACTAGTGTTAAGCTCCTAGCAGAGAGGAGACCCTGTAGTAGGAAGCTTCTCTCTGCAGGAAGTTCATCCTGTCATCTCTGCAGCTCTCAGCAGAGAGGCGGCCTTAGAGTGGATTGCTCCTCTTTGCAGGCAAGTCATCCCATTGTCTTCCCAGCTCTCAGCAGAGAGGAGGCCCTGAAGTGGGTTGCTCTTCTCTGCAGCTGATAGTCCTGACATCTCTGCAGGTCTCTGGAACTCTGAGCAGAGAGGAGGCCCTAGAGTGAGTAGCTCCTCTCTGCAGCTGGTTGTCCCATCATCTGCTCAGCTCTGGCTGAGCCTGGGGCTTTTATGGGCCTCAGAGGAGAGGTTCATGGATGCCAGTGGGTGGACCTGTAAAAGGCACTACAAGTTCCCACTTTTATTTGTGGATCTGGCAGCCTGACCCCCAGCCTTCAGGCCCTCCCTGGCCTGAAGGAGGGACCTCACTGTGGACCTGCCCATTTCCACTCAGGATTCTATTTGCCTCTTGCTGCCATTCTAGGGCTGGACCCCAACTTTGCTCCAAGATCAGAGTGGGAACCAAGAGCAGGGAGAAGCCAGACAGTGGGAACAGGCACTTCCAAGCCTGCAAGGGCAAGGGGGCCTTCCTGGGGCCCCAACAGTCCAGGGATGCCTGAGGTTGCTGTGCTGTTCCTGGGCAGAGCGGGAGTGGCTCCTTCCTGCTCCTTGGAGCAGGATGCCTGGGTCTGCAGCCACTGTTTGGGCAATTGCAGTGGCACCTGGGAGCTCCCATCCCAACTTGAAACGGGTGGGGCTCTCACTTGTCCCTGGCTCCCACCAGCTCCATGGAATGTGCAGCCCCCACTGTGCTTCCCTGCTGAAGCTGATGGGATGGCAGTGGCAGGCTGTCTGGAGTGGCTGCTGCCATCATTTGGATCCAATCAGGCCTGGGCATTTCTATTCTGGAATCAACTGACTCCTTTTCCTTTAAGCTAATTTGAGTTGAGATTCTGTCATTCTCAATAGTGACAGGTCTAGGTCTGAATAAACAAAAGTCTAGAAAATGTTGTAATGCTTTTAGAGATCTTCCAGTGATCTATCATCTGGAAATTTACTTGCGGCTAGATCCCTCAAGCAGATGTAGTGGTGGAACTCTGACACTTCCATGGCGAGGCTGCTCTGGCTTAAATTTGCTCACATGTGTTCTCCTGTGAAAATGTGAGAATGCTGGTGTTTCATGTGGTTGCCCCACCAAGCCCCTTCTAGAATGATGTCTACCTGAGAAAATCCACCTATCCAGAGTCCAGATGGGAAGGAATCATGAGGATGAGCTGTCTTTGAAAAAGCAAAAAGGAGGTATAGGGAAATCGAACTTTCTCTACAAATACATTTAGCTGACAAAATAACATTTCACATTCTTGGTTCAGAATTGAAAGATGCAGTTGGCAAAGTTCTCTTTTTTTTACTCCTGCCATATTGCTACTCTTGTAGGGCTCCACCCTGTTGTCCAACTTGCAGCCACAACTTGCCCCAGAAAAGCATGGCTGGGTCTCACCTTCCCAGGTCCCAGGAAACACTTATGCCACTCGTTATTCCCTGCATAATTCTTGCAGCTTCAAGACTTTTGAAGACTGGATGGTACTTTTTTTTTTTTTTTTTGAGACAGAGTCTCACTCGTCACCAAGGCTGGGGTGCAGTGACATGATCTCGGCTCACTGCAACCTCTGCTTCCTGGGTTTAAGCAATTCTCTTGCCTCAGCCTCCTGAGTATCTGGGACTACTGGGGCACTCACCACCACACCTGACTAATTTTTGTATTTTTAGTAGAGACAGGGTTTCACCATGCTGGCCAGGCTGGTCTTGAACTCCTGACCTCAGGTGATCCACCCACCTTGGTCTCCCAAAGTGCTGGGATTACAAGCATGAGCCACCATGCCCAGCCTAGATGGTACTTTAGGGATCTAAAATAAATGTGCAAATTTTTTAAAGTCAAGAATATTGAGGAGCTAACTCCTTAGTGGAGGTGTTAGACTCTTGGATAGGCTTGAACGAGATATAAGGAAATGACCTCTTAAGGCTGCACTTCTGACCTTATTAGCCCATGGAAACCATATTTTCTCAATCCTTATTCATTCATTTCTCATTCATCCATCCATCCATCCCCCATCCATCCATCACTGGAGAATGGGTGAACTAACCATGGTCTGGTCACACAACAGAATATTATGAAACAATTGAAATGAGTATCTATTATGGATGAATGCTGGTATCCACCTAATTCATATGTTGAAATCCTAACCCCCAAGATGGTGGCATTAGGAGGTGAGGCCTTTGAGAAGTGATAAGGTCATAAGGGTAGAGCCTTTATGAATGGGATTAGTGTTCTTATAGAAGAGACCCCAGAGAACCCTTTTGTCCCTTTCACCATGTGAGGACCCAACCTGAAGATGCTGTCTCTGAACCAGGAAGTAGGCCTTCACCAGACACTGAGTCACCAAACACCTTAACCCCCAGACACTTTGATCTTAAACTTCCCGGCCTCCAGAATTGTGAGAAATAAATGTTTGCTGTTTAAATCACCCAGTGTATGGTATTTTTGTTATAGTAGATAAGACAATGTCTTAGATCTATTTGCATCAAACTGAATAGATTATTATTAATATGCTTATTGAGAAAAGCAAATTCTAGGAAGATATAGCTGATATCATTCTATTTATGCAACATGAAATCCACATGCACAAAACCACAATACATTGTTCTTGACTATAAATCCATGTAGCACAATTACAAAAATGTACATTAAAACCATACATACAAAACTTCAAGATGGTGGCTACTTCCAGGGAGGGGACAGGATATGGAACTTGGGGGTTTTACCTGTAACTCTGTTGTTCACCCCTCCCTCTCTTCCCTCCCTCCCTCCCTCAACAAATATATTTATATTAATATCTTCCTTCCTTCCTTCCTTCCTTCCTTCCTTCCTTCCTTCCTTCCTTCCTTCCTTCCTTCCTTCTTTCCTCCCTCCCTCCCTACCCCCCTCCTCTTCCTCTCTCCCTCTCCCGTCCTTCCCTCCCTTTCTTCAGTTTCTTTCTTTCTTCTTCTTGGATCTGAGGCAAATAAAATAAGGCAAACATATCTTAAATCTGGATGATACATACATGGATGTCTGTTATATTATTTTCTGTGTGTTTGAAAAATTTTGCAGAAAGCCAAATATATTATGTTTCCCTTTTGAGTAAGCATATGTTAGTATAGATGCTGGTATCAGTGTAAAAAATTTTGTTTTCTTGGTGAGATACACATGGAACTGTCAGCAAAGTGTAGCTTTAGGGAGAGATGAGGAGTCAGGTTTGCAGGAGGGATGGAGAGAGAGATTTTTGCATTTCATTTCATTCCTTTTGGTACTATTTGAATAATTTAAGATATGTGCACTGTAGTTTCCATTCATCTATCCATCCATGCGTCCATTATATTTATACCCAACATGGGTTTTCTGGTTGTGGGGAAGTCATTTTCGTTCTATTCTTTAAATTTCTCTAATCGAAAACCTAGTCAGTGTTATTTAAACATAATAGTCATTTATAATCATGATTTTAATAGAAATTTATAATTCTCTGACAACTTTGCACTCTGAGTTTCAACTGAGCCTGTCCCTGTCGATAGAGGAGAGGAGGTTTTGTTAGTTTGCTTTGTATTTGAAGGGCCGGAAACACTCCTTGAGATGATTGGTCCAATTCCTCATTTCAGATGAGGAAACTGAGGCTGAGAGAGGTTAGATTTGGACTAACATGATACTTAGCCCTTTGTGATGACAGAGTGATACTTTCAAAGTGCCTCTCCATGGTCAGAGCAAACAGGAAAATCTCCCTCTCTCCACCTGTGCCCACCTGAGAATGGGCTAGAGAGAGGGGAATCAGGACTGAGCCCATTTTCTCGAGCGTCCAGATGATTGCTCTGGGACTGTCTGTCTGTTGGTGGCAGGCCTGTCTTAGCTCCTGCGTGGAATCAGCAGCACCCCATTTGACTGTGTGTGTTCATGCATCCCTTGTACAGGGGAGCCCATGTGGAAAGACAGTGAGCAGATAGCTACAGCTGTTGTCACTTACACTCCAGAGAACAATTCCAGGAATTAATGGCTTCTAATCCTACAAATAAGGTAATACAGCGCAGTGTTAGATTCCAAGCTGCCAGGCTCAAGCCATTGCTGTTATTTCATAAATATGCTTATGAGGACATGCTCTAATCACTGAGCCTCCTCAATCTCCCCCACCTGCAGCTAAAGCCCAAAGCCTCAGGCACCTTCCCAGACCAGGGAATAAATGAAGTCAATTAAATCTTTAAAGAAACTCCTTATGAGACAATGTCAACAGATAATCAGAAAAACTTGCAAGGGGTCCTGACACCAATTGCTTTGGATAGCTTTAAAAGCAAAGTAGCAAGGATCAGATCCTCCACTGTAACAATATTTCATTTTAATAATAGCCTTCATGTACTACAATAAGAAGTATCAAAGTCCATTAAATATAATGGGCTGATCCTTCCAGGGATACAGAAGCAAATAAGTCATTCTTTGGTGGTAGCTTAGCACTTTTGGGCTTTTTAGGCTTTGCTTTTGCTCTTTGGTGGTGAAATTTACAAACAGGTTGGTTCTAGTCTGTCTGGCTTTTTGTTCATGTTCTGGGGCCAGCCTGGTAGGAAGGTCCTCCAGGGGCAAGAAGGACCTGGCTCAGACTGTTGGGGCTGGGGTAGTTGGTGAGACTTGCCAGAAAGAGACAGCAGCTACTAGGGGGGTGACCAGAAGCCTAGGAAAAGGTGTGGGGAGTGAAGAAGGGGAGCAGTTAGTGCCAGGGTAGTGGGGGAGATCAAGTCTACTTAAAGACCTGCCAGGCCAGGGAAATGGTAAAACAGCTCAGCTTTGAAACATGGCCACCCTTCCTTACTCCAAGATGCCCTTCCTAAGCATATATAATTCTTCAAGCCATGATACCACTCTCAGGACTCACAGGCACTACCCTGGAATTTATCTGATATGTTTGGCTCTGTATCCCCACCCAAATCTCATCTTGAATTGTACTCCCATAATTCCCACACGTTGTGGGAAGGATCCGGTCGGAGGTAATTTGAGTCATGGGGGTGGTTTTTCCCACACTGTTCTTGTGGTAGTGAATAAGTCTCATGAGATGTGATGGGTTTATCAGGGGTTTCCACTTTTACGTCTTCCTCATTTTCTCTTGCTGCCACCATGTAAGAAGTGCCTTCCACCTCCCACTGTGATTATGAGGCCTCCCCAGCCATGTGGAACTATAAGTTCAATTAAACCTCTTTTTCTTCCCAATCTTGGGTATGTCTTTATCAGCAGTGTGAAAATGGACTGGAAATATTTGTCCCCTTCTGATGGAGAGTCCCTATGCTTAGGGCCTCCACACTACGTCTGAACCCAAAAGATTACCTTCCACTTCTTGCTGTAAGTCAAGGGACAACTTTCTCCAAACCCTGACCATCCACCCTAAGGCCCTTGTCCCCTTAGAGTCCCAGTGAGCCTCAGGGAGACTTCCAGCCCAAGTTCCTTCATGGCTCCCTGAGAGATCAGAGTCTAGGGCAGCACCCCAGGCCCAGGGCATCCCCCAAGGAAGCTGTTTGTTCTCTTCCCATCAGCCACTGAGTCCTAATTCCTGCAGCACTGTGGTGCGGGGTCTCCTGGATCTGGGATGTGACCTTTTTTCCTTTCACCTTGGTGTTTATCACGGCTCCTTCATGTATGCTCTCCTCTTAGATTTAGTGCCCTTGGTGGGATTTCAGGGGTCTGGTCTTACTGTTGAATAGCAAGGAGCTCCAGGAGAGGAGAGGGAGGAGGTATTGGGGTGGAGATGGAGAATTATGCAGGACAAGATGTGGCCATCACAGAGGGTCAGAAAGGAGAGTTCAGTGAAGGGACTGCTTACAAAGGCAAAGGGAATCAACACAGAATGGAGCTGCATGCTGGGGCCAGTGGCAGCTGGGAGCCCTTATCCCTCACCAGGGGCTGGCTGTCACCCCCATCACCAGCCTCAAGGGGCAAGTGCAGTGACTGGCAGGAGAATACAGTTGCTGCCATCTGCAGCCTGCTGGTGCCTCCCATTGGCCAAGCCCCACCTGAAGCCAGTGGGGAGAGACTGGTCCCATGGGGGAGCCTTCAGGGTACAGGGCAGGGTAGGGAGTATTAGCTAGTACACAGGGGAAGACAACTGACCAGGGTGCTCACGATGGACCCCACAGGGCTTAAGGCAACCATGGATCCAAAGTAGCTCTCCAAAGACTGGAGTGTGTCCCTGTAGAGGAATCCCACACAGGGCTTGAGTGGCCCCAAGGGCATTCACCCATTCCAGGCAGGAACCTGGAAGTTGTTTGGGACCCTGCCTTCCTCCCTCATCCTCCTGCCTATGCATCACCGTCCATTCTCCTTGCCTGCATTTACTCCTCCCAACAATTCTACGAGATGGGGAGAGTAAGGTATGATGAAGCCGAGTCCCATCTGGCCAGTGATGGAGTCAGGATTTGAACCCAGTGCTCATCCACCTGCTTAACTACTGGGCTACACTGCCTCATAGATTAGCTATGAAGCCATCCCCAGGCCTACTCTTCCACCATCCACTGCCTCCACTCACCCTTCCCTTCTCTGGGCTCAGCGCACACCTCCCTCCACACCCCCAAGATGCCCTGAATCTTTCAGATGCGTCTTTGCCTCCTATTTAAGGCATGATCGTTGTAGGATCTGAGAAAAAACATTAGAGGCCTTAAACATCAAAAAGATGATGATGGCTTCTCTCCACCCTTTCATATATGATTAAAAGCAAAAAGTAAATACATAAAATAAGGGTAAAAAATGTCAGGAAGTCCTGATTTATCCTCGGAGGTTTACTTTGATAATTTTGGAGGCAGATATCAAGTATAAAGTTCTTCATAAACAAATTTTTTCTCAGTTTTTGGTAGGGGGTGGGGGTGCTCCTGTTTGGTTGATGCTCATCTGCCTGCTCAGTTTAACTATCGGGTAATCCAGTTCTGGGAAGAGGCATGCAGGAGTATTTTTTTTTCCCTGAAAAATCACAGTATGATGCAGTCATGGGAAATATTCCCATTTCCATGGTGTGAAGCCTGCTTCAGCTGAGAGAAAGAGTTCCCTACATGGGTCAATGCCAGATGGGTCAGAAAATTGGGGGGAAATAACCAGAAATAGAAGAAAAAGATTTTTCTATATTCAGAATCTCTGCAAAAATGTTTGGGACCAATCCACCATGTCCAGCTTTCACTTGCACTCACCCAGGGGTTTAGGGGTTTATAGCCGTTGCATACAAGATGCTTGGAAGTGAAGTTGTGAAGGGATGTCTAAACTTTCTGTTAACTCCAGATCAGTCTCATCATTTTACAGATGGGAAACAACAGCCAAGATTCCTTTCCTCCAAACCACCCATCTGAGTGAGGTGTGAGGACTCTCAGAGTTCCCCTTGAGTTTTACAGAGAAGATATGTGTGGCACCAGGGATCCCCAAGAAAAATGAGCAAACTTTGTTAAGGCTGGAAGGTGGTTGCAACGTGCCAAGGCATTTTGCAAAGCTGCAGTGTTGCATGGATGAGGGGGCCACTGTTTCTCCCCCTTCTCCGCCCAGCAGTGCTAATCTCTCTCTCCTGGTTTGAGTTTTGTGCTGTCCTGCACAGAGAGTGATGTAATTATTAGTTTGATTCAGGCCAGGGAAGGGATACACCACAACTCTCTCCTGCCTCCAGCATCTCTCACCACGATGGTCATGTGGAGGTGCTTGGAGGGTTGCTGACCAATCACAGCATAGAGCCACTTCTGAGCCGGTACCCAAGAATTCCAGGTTCCATATTTAAGAACGGCCAAGGCCAGGGACCCAGTTGGAAATCCTGCAACAGCTTCCTGCCAGGAGAGACCTTCATGGTCTGAAAGTAGTTTTGGTAGTGGTGGGAAACACTTCTGCTCTTTTCTGGGGTGGTACCAGCGTGTTTGAGGTCTTCAAGATGAAAAGGCTTGAATGTTTTGCATTACTGACCCTTGGGCTAGTCCTGGTTTGATCTTTGCATGAAGAATTGAGGCCAAGAGAGAATGAATTCAAATCCATCAGGCTGATTTTCCTTCATTGCAGAAATGTCTTGTATACATTTCCTGGTGCGTGTGTGTGTGTGTGTGTGTGTGTGTAGAAAAGGAAAGTGTATACAGAAGGGGATGAATGGTTGAAGTATTCGGTAAATTGCTCTTGTCCTCGAAGTAACTGTTAAAAAATTTAATAGACTTAATTTATTTGGTAGAGCAGTTTTTGGTTTGTGAATTGAGCAGAAAGTACGAAGAGTTCCCGTGTGCCTCCTCTGTCCCTCTGCACACTCTCCTGTCTCAGGGTAACGTTCTACATGGAGACAAAGTCAAATGTTTCCATAGAAGAAAGATCTTTGGTGAGGACTTTTGATGCAAACAGGCCATTACCAGGACTCACACATTCTGATTTTTCATTAAGGTTGAGTAGAAAGCCCACTGACCTGTGAATTACTGACGTAGATTCGCTCACTCATTGTCGTCCATCATTTGACAAGTGTGCATTGACTTGAGCATCCTCGAGGTGGGTAGCAAGCACTGAGGTAAGCTGGTGAGCAGACTTGTTCCTGCCCCCACCCAGCTCATGGCTGAGTCAAGGGTACACCTTCATAGGAGCACGGAAATGTAGACACAGAACATTCAATCCTGCCTGGTGCACCAGGGAAAGAACACTTCTTGGACAAAGCAATATCTTAGGTGAGATAGATCCAAGATGAATAAAGGTGACAGAATTTGCAGGACTTCATGACTGTGAGATGTGTGGGCTGTGAGAGAGGGGGCATCTGTAAAAGGAGACCTTGGACCACTGGGTGAATGGCACTATTCACCAGGACAGGGGGCACAGGTGAGCAGGCTTGGAGGGAATGGGGAGCCTTCAACTTCAGGGACATGTGTCAGAGGTGTCTACTAGGACTATGAGTACCAGAGGCATTTGACGCCTGAGTTGGAGGTCAGAAGAGGACTCTTGTGTGGATTTTGATCTGGAAGGCATTATCTGATAGATGGCAGGTGGAGCCAGGTGAGGCCATCAGGATGTGCGCATTGAATAGAATGACAACAGTGTACGTGAGGCTAGATTCTGAGCACACCAACATGTAATGGCAGGAAGATGTAAGGAGTAAGTGGGTTGGCCACTAGGCCTGCAGTGGCAGGCGCAAAGTGATTGTGCAAAGGCCCAGGGCAGAGTAGCAGTGAATGTGGACAGGCCTTGCAACAGCCTGCAGTGGCAGGCTCTCCTGGGTACGTGCAGTTCCAGAAAGAGCTATGGGAGGCCGAGACAGTAGAGGACACCTGGTGGGGACACCAGATTCTGGCCCAGCTGAGAAAAACCTCAGATGTCAGCAGCAAAATCCAACAAAATGCCCAAATATGGAATCAGATATGATAGCTTCAGGAGATGCAGCTGCCAAACACCCGCCCGCATCTCTCCTCCCATCTCTGGATGTGAAGGGGAGGATGACAGGAATCTGAAACACTAAACAATTAGCCAAATTACACTTCAAAGAACTGATGAACGTGTTGACTTTGGATTACATTTAGACTTAAAGTAGTTTGCTTTAAATGCATTCACAGTGCCTTTCTACCCAGCAAGCTGAGAAAGGGACCATAGAGTATGGTTCATAGCTGTGCAGTGCCCGACCAGTGCTTCTGAGCAAGGAGGCTGCGTTTACACGTCTGAGAGGGAGTACTCTTGGGCCACTTCCTTGTTTATTGATAGGTTGGCTGCCTCACTCACTGTCATACAAGCTTCATTGAAACAGAAGTCTCTGCTGCATTGGGAGCACCTGCCATAGTGCCAGGCACGTGGAGTGCACAGTCATTCCTTAGGGAACGAGTGAGTGACCCAGGCAGAGAGCTATCTAGGTTCTGCTTGCAGACTTTTTTACTTTCTTAGGGAATTCTATTCCATACAAAGTAGCAGATTCCTTTTGCAAAGGGTTCTAAACATTAGATGGTTCCATTTGTTGGAGCCCTAATTGGACCTAGTATAATTCTTGTCTGGTTTTGTCCACTGGAGCAATAATGGAAAATTCTTATCTTACTTCTGGTGTTTCTTCAGCTCTTGGCCTCAGCTCTCAACTATTTCCTCAGGGTGTCCATTCATCAGAATCAGGACAAAGCCTCCCACGATGAAATTCCCAGGAATGTTGCTGAAAGGGGTATTTATCTTCCTCCATGGGCTCACAAAGCCCTGCCCAGCCTGAAATATCCCAGATGATGAATTAGTGGGGCAGAAAAGCATGAGGTGATATTCAATTTAAAGGAATGTGAGGGATGAGCTAAAGGAATGAAGATCAACCAGGGGAGAACACAGAACTGAAAAATTCCCCAAATGAAAGAACCAGCTCTCCTCCTTGGGCAACTTTGCTTTTGAATGTGGACAGGGCTTGCAACAAAGTCTCAAAGCAAGGCTGCTGCATACACTCTCTCCTCTCAGCAAGTAAGAGTGGGTCTCCAAGAAAACCATTTGATGCTGGCATAAGTTCTGCTACTCAGTAAAATATATAAATATTTGTATATTTATTTGAGACAGGATCTCTCTCTGCTGCCCAGACTGGAGTGCAAGGGTACAATAGTAGCTCATTGCAGCCTCCGTCTCCTGGGCTCAAGGAATCCTCCCACCACATCCTCCCAAGTAGCTGGGGTTACAGGTGTGTGTCACCAAGCCTGGCTAATTTTTTAATTTAATTTGATTAAATTAAATTTAATTTTTTGCAGAGACAGGGTCTTGCTGTGTTGCCCAGGGTAGTCTGGAACTCCTGGGCTCAAACAATCTTTTTAACTCAGACTCCCAAAGTGCTGGAATTACTGGTGTGAGCTGCCATGCTAGGCCCACTGTAGTTTTTATTGAACACCTATTTTCTCGCCAATGGATGCTTCAGATTAGTAGAGATGGAAAAGAAACCCTAGTTCCTCTCTGAAGGGAGCCTGCACTCAGCTTGGTAGACAAGGCTGAGCTTGAAATAATTGGTGTTTAGCTAAAATGCTCAGGTAGGTGGAGGGAGAAGTTGAGTGACCCAGGACAAGCCCTGGTCTTCTTCAGTCTCCTCCGTAATCAGGGGATAATCTTGGCATACCCAAGACTTCCTCTTTTCTATGAAAGCTGCTCACCCTCCATTTATACCATGGATGGTGTCTTACTCATCTTTGTGTCCCTAATACCTGGGACAGGTGACCCACCTCCCAGATACTCGGGAACCATATGCGGAAAGGTACATGCGAGAGCGTGTCCATTTGGGGCACCACTAAAAAGAAGAATGAAACAAAAAGACTTTCTTGTGTTCCTTTACCCCTATTAGGAGGCTGGAGAGAACATTTTAGGTCTCAATACATACTTTCCGAAAAATCCAGTGAATCACAGGAAACTCAAGTGCAGTCAGCATTTCATTTTCATCATGGCAGCTCTTTCCTTCTACACATAGGGGATTTCTTTTCCAAGTTGTCATCTTCCTTCTCCAAAACTGGGTAGAAGGCAGCTCCTTGGGAGTTGTGTTGGACGAGGTTGCATGTTTCTGAGAACATTGCTGGGCCGGTTGGCTGTCATCGTTTTTCAGCGGCTTGCAGAAGGAACATGGCTGGGGCTTACCCTGGTCTTTGTCTCTGCTGTGGATTAGGACAGTCGAGTCTCTCATTTGGTGGAATCCACAATGGCTGTCACCCAGGCAGGCCTGTCTGGGACCAGTGATGAGCTGGTGCTGAGGGACACTGCATGTTTTCTATTCTGTGCACAGAAGGTGGTCATGCCTCCTCTCACTATGCCCAGGCCTGGGACAATGCAGGAGGACCCTAGTGGCCTGAAATCTATTTTGGCTTGTCACTTAATTGACAATAGAAGGAATTTATGAACTGGCAAAAAAAAATGCTACTGCCTAAAATAACCACACACCATTCGACATACCTCACATTGAAAGCTGAGCATTACCGCTCACACACTGACAGCATTCGGAAGCAGGTGCCAGATGTATGTTGGGGGAGCTTGCGTGCGTGAATCTGGTTCTCATTCGTTGTGTAGCATTGAACCCAATAATTTTTTTTTTCATTTTCAGTGAACACTTCATTTATTTTATTCCTTTAATTTTCTGGCCAGTTGTTCGTAGCCCTCTCTGTCCTATAGAATGCAGATAGAGCCACTGAAACCCTAAGTTACCTAGGAAGGGAAAGGTAGAGGGACAAGGAAAGGTAGGGAGGGCACCATGCCTGGAGCAGGGTCCATAGGGGCCAGCACCGTGGGTAACCAAAGCCATCCTTGGTAGACATTATTTTTTTTTTTTTGAGACAGAGTTTTACTCTTGTTGCTTAGGCTGGAGTGCAGTGTCTCAGCTCACTGCAATCTTCACCTCCCAGTTTCAAATGATTCTCCTGCCTCAGCCTCCTGAGTAGCTGGGATTATAGGCATACACCACCATGCCCGGCTAATTTTGTATTTTTTGTAGAGACAGGGTTTCTCCATGTTGGTCAAGCTGGTCTTGAACTCCAGATCTCATGATCCGCTCACGTTGGCCTCCCAAAGTGCTGAAATTACAGATGTGAGCCACTGTGCCTGGCTCCTTGGTAGACTTTAAACAACAACCTACTCAATGAATGCATGAAAATTAAGGACAAAATTCATAATCAAAATTCTACACCCTCTACTAAATATTTTCATTTTTGAATGTTATGTTCTCATATGTTATGTTGAATTTTTATTGTTTTCCATTTAACATCATATCAAAAGCTTTATTTGCCATCTTGCATTCTAGAAGTCTTAACATAGCTCTGGGTTATGGGATAACCATGACTATTAGTGATAAAATATTCTGTGAGGAGAAAGTGACATCAACTAGGCAAATATTTCTGGATTTGGCAGAATTTAAAATCTTTTCAATTTTCAGGGATGATAAATTCTGAAATGCACAACCTCATGCATACAATGTTTTAACTTCAGCAGAACTTTTTGTGTTGAGAAGTTTTCGTTTTGTCGTGAGTAGCATTAAGCTTTGATACATATTGCTAAGCTCCCTTCTAAAAGAGCATTTGCAACCGATCTTGACACATCCAACCAGCACTGTCTGTCAATGTGCTATAATTAGATGGAGGTGATGGTTGCACAACTCTGTAAATATACTAAAAATGTTCAATTTTATACTTAAAACAGGCACATTTTATGGTATATAAATTATATCTCAATAAAACTTAAAGCATTGCTATAGGATAAAAAGAATGTCTTTCTTATGCAACTACATCTTTGGAATAATTTTAGGGTGGTTTAATTCTCTACTGTCTCATTTGACATTTTGTGTTACGCTGAAATGTAATTTCTCAACCCAAGATGCACGCTTTTTATTAAATGTAGAATGCATACCTTATTACGCAAACGTATCCAGTGCTTCAGTTGGGAGTGATAAAATCTGTGCTCAAATCTTGGCCATTTACTAGTGATATGAACCTGAACCATGCTTGTTTCTTTTCCTTTTGCTTCTCAGTTTTCTCATCTGCAAAATGGGGCTAAGAACTCATTTCCTTCCTACTTCTGGTGGTTCTGAGGGAGAATTAAATAAGATAAATGCAGATGCAGGCTGTCTGCGATGTGAGACATGAGTCCTTGCCAGGTCTTTGGAACCAAGGCATTATGCCAGGTGGTAATGGATGAATCCTAGGAAGAACACGCAAAAGGAACTCCTGATACAAATGAGTCAGAATAAATGACACATTCAGAAAAGACAGGTAGGTGAGTGGGTCCAAAAATACTTAATGTAATGGAAGGAAAACACGTGAAGTGCTACACATTTCTTTAAGCGCCTACAAAGCAGTGATAACAATACATTTGCAACAGCTACAAATTGTTAATTTCTTAGCTGAGTGTGGTGGCTCACACCCGTAATCCCAGCACTTTGGGAGGCCAAGGTGGGTGGATCACTTGAGGTCAGAAGTTCGAGACCAGCCTGGTCAACGTGGTGAAACCCTGTCTCTACTAAAATACAAAAATTAGCTGGGTGTGCTGACAGGTGCCTGTAATCCCAGTTACTTAGGAGGCTGAGGCAGGAGAATCACTTGAACCCAGGAGGTGGAGGTTACATTGAGCGTGATAGCACCACTGCACTCCAGCCTGGGCGACAGAGTGAGACTCTGTCTCAAAATAAAAATTGATTTCTTAGTCAGGGTCAACACTATTGGTTATTGCTAATCCTCATGGCAATCATATAGGAGTAGAGGTTTTCTTTTTTGTTTCTTTTCCTTTTTATTTTTTTTGAGAAGGAGTCTCACTCTGTTGCCCAGACTGGAGTGCAGTGGTGCGATCTCGGCTCACTGCACCCTCTGCCTCCTGGATTCAAGCCTTTCTCCTGCCTCAGCCTCCTGAGTAGCTGGAACTACAGGTGCCCGCCACCACACCAGGCTAATTTTTGTATTTTTTAGTCGAGACGGGGTTTCACCATGTTGGCCAGGCTAGTCTCGAACTCCTGACCTTGTGATCCACCTGCCTCGGCCTCCCAAAGTGCTGGGATTATAGGGGTGAGCCACTGCTCCCAGCCAGGCAAGAATTTTTCTATCTTCACCTTCCTGATGAAGGCACTGAGGCTCTGAAAGGATAAATCTCTTGCTGAAGGTTATTAAGCTGGTATACTTTCCAAACCCTGAGTGTTTTGCTTTATCAGCTACCAGCAGCTCAAAAACCTCTACTATTTTCCCATTGCTTATTTGTACCCTAATTGAGAAACAGGGAGAAAGAGGGCGTTCTCAAAGAAGCCCAATGAGACACTATCCAGCATTTAAGTCTCATGTTGGAAGAGAACCTCTGATAACTCACTCTGCTTCGCAAAAGACCACAGTGAGCTTGATTCTGGGTTTACAGGTGAGGGCTGCCTAAGGCTGGCAGGTGTTGGTGCCTGTAGGCCTGTGCCCAACTAAAAAACTGGATGCTGTTTTATGCATCTTTAATGAGCCTGCAGATTCTTCCAGGCCTGGGGGTATGGCCTGAGTTTCTGCCACAGAAGTTCCTCTTCATTCTGCTCTTTTTTCTCCAGAGCTGATGATCATAATTTCTATACTGTGGGTGTCCTGAATTTCTCATTTTCCCTCTTGCTCAGACAGGCCCTGAATTTGGGCAAGGGTCCTGGAAACTGGGGCTGAGTTGAGGTGCTGTAGGACTTGCTCAGCCACCAGCCATGGGTAATGCACCCAGAGAGGTTCTGGGTACTGTGTGTGGGTGGAGAAGTAGGACTCTGAGGTCAAACAGGCCGGTCTCCAGATTTACTAGCTTGGTGACCTTGAAGAAGTACTGACCTTTCCTAAACCTCAATGTAAATTGCTCCTGGGGAGATTCAAGAATGCATGCGGAGGAAAGAAGTAAGAGTCTTCTATGTCGACTCCAGGTGATAAGCCAAGCAGGCAGGGGTCCCCAAAACATCAGTTTGAGGGAGCTGGGCAGAGGCTCAACGAGCAGGAAGGAAGTATGAGACAGCAACAGGTGAGGCACGGCAGCAGCAGACCAGGACCTTCTCTGGTTCCTTTCCCACATTGTTGCAGCCAGTGTAATCTTTGGAGAGAATTCAGGTAATAATTCACAGTTAATCATTCATTGAGTATGCCAGGCTATGCCATCTATGATAAGCCAGGCTGTATTCTAAGTTCTTGACATGGGCTAACACTATGAGGTTGGTTAAAATTATTATCACCCTTTTAATGATGGAGCGACTGCAACACAGAGTGGGTTCAGGAACTTACAAGCAGGCACCTGTGGTCTGATTCCTGCACGGATCTCCTGCCCCTTCCCTCCCTGCCCCCAGGCTTCTTCTAGTTCCTCACACTGGTCAAGCTGTTCTCTGCTAGTTTCTTCTTTGCATACGCCATTCCTTCTGTCAGGAACACCCTCCCTCCCACCTCATTCTCCTGCTCAACTTCTACACTTACACCCTAGAAACACCTACCCCATCTCCCTGATGGATTCCCAACTCCTTGGTTACATGTATACCTGGTACTTTTCCTTTATGATATTTGTGGTGGGTAGAGTGTGGCTGCTGTTCTCTGACTCTGCTCCTGCTGTGAAGAGGAGTTGACTTCTCTTCTGCTGAATATGGGCCAGTCTGTGACTGCTTTAACCAGCAGAGCATGGTGGAAATGACACTGTGCCAGTTCTGACCCTGCACTTGCGGAGGACTAGAAGCTTCTGCTGTGGTCTTCTGGAGCCCTGAATAGATCATGTAGAGAGACTCTGAGATAAAAAGAAGAGGGACTCAGTTGGGTCAACCTTCCAGTCATCCCTACCAAGGCACCAGGCCTGTGAGTAAAGTTGTTTTGATTGCTTCGCTCCACCCAGCTGCCTGCTGAATACCATCCAGTAATCCCAGCTCATACTACAAAGAGCAGAAGAGTTGCCTGGCTGAGCCCTGCCCTAACTGCTGACCACAAATCCATGAGCTATAACAAAATGGTTGTTGTTATTGTAAACTGCTCAGTTTTGGGTGTTTTTATGTGCATCAATAGGGAATCCACCCATTGATTACATTATACTTCATAATTATTTACTGAGACAAGTGGCTATTGAGTGTCTGTCTCTGTTCTCTTTCTGCCCTTGATTTTAGGCTCCACTAGGACTGGAGACTTTTCTCTTTTTAATTCTGTATCCCAGCACCGAGCACATAATAGATACTCAAAAAAATGTTTGCTGAGTTATGTCATTCAGAACTCTACTGTTTACAAAACTTTTTTATATTTACCATCTCTTTTGACTTTTACAGAAAGCCTACAGGTTTGTTTTCTTATGTTAGATTAACTTGACAAATATCTATTGAATTTCTACTATAAGCCTATGACTGTTCTAATCGCTGGGGCGACAGACATCAACAAGGCAGCCAGGTCTCTGCCCTGTGGGCTCATGTTCTAGTGAAGAAAATGAGTAGGAAACAGTGTGGCCTGATTTGTGAGGTACCAATCAGTGCTGTGAGGACCATAACAAGAGTGAGGGCATGAAGAGATGCCTCACTGGGAAAGGGGGCAGTTCTAGACAAGGTGCTCGAGGAAGGCCTCTCCACAGAGATGCATTTGAGTGAGATCTTCATGAACTGAGAGATTAAAGCAGGCTGATATTTGGTGGAAGAACTTTATTGACAAAGTGAGTGGTGTATGCAAAGGTCCTGAGGCAGGAACATGAACCCAGAGACTCTTGCTGTTTTGCTGTGGGAGAGTGAGGCAAATAACAGCACCCCCAGCCCAGATATCCAGGTCTTAATTTTTGGAACTTGTGATTGTTACCTAATATGGCATAAGGGATATTGCAGATTGATTCAGTTAAGGATCTTGGGACAGGGAGATTATCCTGAAATATCCAGAGGCATCCAGGGTAATCAGAGTTTTTATAGAGGGAAACTGAGGCATATTGGGCACATAGGGGAGAGGTGATATGATGACAGAAGTTGAAGCAGTGTAAGCCCAGGAATGCGGGCAGCCTCTAGAAGCTAGAAAAAGGCAACGGAACGCATTCCCCCTAGAATCTCCAGAAGGAACCAGCCCTGATGACACCTGGACTTTAGCCCAAGGAAACAGATTTTGAAATTTCTGACCTCCAGAACTGTATATAAGAGGATAAACTTGTGTTTCTTGAAGCCATCAGGTTTGTGGGAATTTGTAACCGTGGCCCTAGAAAACTGATACATATGTCCAAGGCCACAAGGACCTCTGGGTGTGTAATAGATAATTCTGAGTTCTCACCTGTTTATCTATCTCAGCATTGGTGATGTCTTGGGCGAAGACAAGCTCCTATCCCCTGGAAGGCCCTGGCACAGCTTATGCGTTGTTACGTGTTGAAGTACTTCTCTACTGTTTAGAAGATAGTTATGCTGTGACAGCTCCCTTGGCTGCCCCAGAAGTCCGCTGGGGACTCTCCTTGACTTGGCAACCAAAGGGTGAATGCCTGACCAGGAGAGGGGCCATTGGGGGTCAGCTCTGGCATGATGCCAGGGCTCCTTCTGCTTGGTCTTTGTCTTGTCTGCCAGTTGCTAAATATTTTGCATTTTTGGTTGTCTCCCTGGGGTTAAGACATGTTCTTCAGATGGTCCCACCAGATCTCTCAGGCTGGATTGCTCAGAGGTCCTGAGTTGCTCCCTTCCATGCTCAGAGCCAAAGTACAAATCCTGTCCTGCTGATTCCTAGCAGCTGGCTCATTTTTTAACAAAAGTTTTAAATTCATACCTAATAACTGTACATATTTATGGAGCACAATGCAATGTTTTAATACATGCATAACACATGCAATGATCAAATCAGGGTAAGTAGCATATCTAACACCTCCAACATTTATCATTTCCTTGTGTTGTGAACATGGAAACCTCTCTCTTCTAGCTGCTTTGAAAGATGCAATACATTATTCTACAGGGGTACTGTAGTCAACCTAATGTGCAACAGAATGCCAGAACTTATCACCCTATTTGCAGCCTTGTACCTGCTGACCAACTTTTCCCCATCTCCCCATCCTCTCCCCTCCTAAGTCTCTGGTAACCACTATTCTCTTCTCTACTTCTAAGGAATCAGCTTGTTTAACTCACACATATGAGTGGGATCATGCAGAATTTATCTTTCTGAGCCTGGCTTATTTCACTTAACATGATGTCCTCCAACGTCATCCATGTTGCAGCATATGCCAAGATTTCCTTCTTTTTAATGGATGAATAGTACTTCCTTGTGTAAATATACTACATTTTCTTTATCCATGAGATGGCCCCATGAGCTAATCAAATGCTCCTAGTTTCAGCCCCATTGAAAACAGGACCAAAGTAAATCAAATGTTTGCTCAGTGGAAAAAGACTATGAAGCAGGAAACAAGAAAAAGTTTTGCCTTCTTTTAATTTTGAGGCCAATGTTATAAACCGATTTTTTTTCAAAGTCTGTTAAAAGGCTCTTGCCAGCAGTGTCTCTTGCAAAGTGCGGGCATGCAAAACAAGAAGTACTTCTAAAAACAAACAAAACCTGACTTTTCTGTTGTCTCTGGTTGTTGTTGCTTTTAACAGTGTTGAGGGTGTTTTGATGAATTCACTCCTCACTTGCGGAGCTGAGCTATAATTGACCTTGGGAACAACATCTTTGACTCCTCTTTCCAGAAGTTTCCCAGTCCCTCCTGGGCCCTGATTGTGTGGAAGAACTGTCAGGGAGAAGCACCCAGAACCTGCGACATGGTGGGTGCTCAAAATGTGTTTATTTATTTATTTATTTATTTTTAGTAGAGACGGGGTCTTGCCATGCTGGCCAGGCTGGTCTTGAACTCCTGGCCTCATGTGATCCATCTGCCATGGCCTCCCAAAGTGCTGGGATTACAAGTGTGAGCCACCACACCCAGCTCATGTGTGCTTGATGAAAGAATGAATGATGAACTCTCATAACAATTCATTCATCCATGTATGCAACAAGCGTTTCCCTAGTGACTTTTGTTCTAGGCTCTGTGCAATTTCTGGGAAATCAGAAAGAGAGTCTAACACTCTCACCTTGTAGTGAAGGAACTCATGGAAGGTGTCTGGGCTATGTTTGATTTGGGGAAAAACATCTTGAATTCATTATTCTAGGTGTACTCCATGTTCCCCAAATATCCAAGCACCAATGGTTTTTGGGGGCTGGGAAATTCCCACAAAGGTAAACAGTCAGTGCCTTGCATGACGGTTGGCTCGTCATAGATACAGTGACAGAAAAAGCACACAGGCAGTAGAGGGAGCTGTGGAAGATTGTGTTCTTGTTCTTGTGATAAGATTACACTTCCCACTGACATCAAACGTGGTCACGTGGCCTGCTTTGGCCACTGATGTGGGAGATGGATTGCCCTGTGCCCAGCTAGAAAGGAGCTTTAAGACCTCCCTGGGGTCCTTTCCCTCTGCTATGGCCCCACCTATCCCAGCTGGTGGCTGCCGCTTCGGCTTGGAATGAATTTTTGTGGTTATGAGCCACTGAGATTGGGGACTGCTTGTTACTGCATGTTGCTTAGCTTACTCTGTCCAGCACAGAAGACTTCACAGAGGAGGCTCATCCAACCATGACACTGAAGGATGAACCAGGGATTCACCAGGCTGTGGGAATGTATTTGCAAAGAAACAGATGCAAGACAATGGAAGCATGGGTTAATTAGGATATAAGCTGACTTTCTGTTTGCAGAGAACTAATATACTGATGGCTCAGACAGAAGAGAGGTTTATTTCCCTCTCTCAGGCTAGGCAAAATCAGTTCAGGGCTGGTGTGGTGGCTGCATGGTGTCAGGCCCCAAGCTCCCTCTGTTTTGTTGCTGGCCCTCTCTTGGTCCATTCCCATGTCTATGTGCTAGTCCATAGGAAAGGGGAAGAGATAAACTCCCTTCTTTCTAGAGGTGGGACAGATAGATTGCAAGCCCCAACTCCATCCCTTAGTCACGTGGCCATGCTAAGCTGCAAGGAAGGCTGGGAAATGTAGTTTTTATTATGACAGCCATGTGCCTACCTATGAAGGCAAAGAGAGTGAGACTGTAGGACAAACTGTCCCAGTGTTTTTAGGATTGGGGAATAGTCAGTGCCCTTTCAAATGATAGGATCTGTGGTGTGGGCAGGGAGTACTATAGATGCTATCTCACTGTGCTTATTGGAATGGATACATATTTTTAAATCCACAAACATGTAATGGGTAATTCTATATGTAATAGGAACTCAGAACCCACATTAGCCAAATGCACCAATTGCCTGTTTTAAAGAGGGGTAGACTGTCTCTCCTTCTCACCTTCTTTCTGATTGAATCATAGACCCAGAGCTGCAGCCCCTCTCCTCAGTGTCCTGTAACAGAATGATCTGCTCTTGATCAACTGTCAAAGTGATTTTTCTAAATGGACAGATGGTCCAGGTCACTCTTAAGTTTAAATTCTCCTGTGTCTTCCTGTTGTTCCTGCAGACCCCCTGTCTACCCTACTCCCCCTGCTCAGGGACCCAGGAACCAACTCGTGTGAACTTTATCATGAACTTCCTCAATGGGCTTCCCTTGCTCTCTGGTTTTGGTTGGGTTTGGTCAGTGGGAGCCCTAGAGGAGATAAGAGGGAGGGAAGAAAGGGAGGTGAAGCTTTGTTTCTACATAGTAAAACAGGGCTATAATGTATGGGAATCAAAAAATGTACACTTATTTTTAAAAATTTCCCAAAGTAATATTATAATACCTGATTCAAGAAATATAGGAATGGAGAGTGTAAGGTTTAAACAAAGTGGCTTAAACACAGAGACTTATTCTCACAATGCTGGAGGCTAGAAGTCCAAGATCAAGGGGTCCGCAGGGCCATGCTCCCTCTCAGACACTAGGGAAGGCTCCGTTCCAGGCCTCCCCACCCCGTACCTCTCTCCTTGGCTTGTGGTCGCAAGCTCCCATCTTCACATGCAGGGTTCCCTGAGTGTGTGTGCCTGTGTCCAATGTCCCCTTGTTATAAGGACACCACTCGTACTGGATTAGGGCCCACCCCAGTGACCCATTTTAACTCAATTACTTCTGGAAAGACCCTATCTGTAAAAAGGATCACATTCTGAGGTACTGGGGGTTCAACGTATGAATTTTGTGTGTTGGGGGGACACAATTCAAACCATAACAGATAGTGAGAAACACAACAGAAGGAGCTCCCTGCACCTGCTGTGACCTTTGCTCCCAGCTCCCCACCCGAGGTGAAGCAACTGCTGTTAATACCTTGGCAGTCACGATTCTGACTTTCCTATGCTTTACATATCCCTTGATTACATCCCCTCACATGCCATGTGTGATGAGAGAAAAATCAAGAAAAAGGATAAACCTACAAACATGGAAAATAGAGAAATCTCTGAAAACACAACGCCTCAGTGTCCAGGATCTTGTTCTTAGGTTGCCGATTTGTTGATTCGCCTTTGTTTTATGACCGTCTCTGTCTCGGATGTGATTCTGAGGCACAGGGCAGGAAAGTGGGCAGCCTAGAGGGTTCTAGACCTGCTGGTTTCTTCTGTGCAGGCCTCTCTGAGGCTGAGGCTGATGAGAATCTGCTGATTGCTACTGAAGCAGAGAGGGGAGGACAGCCAGCCTCACACCTCCGCATTTGCACAACCTGGAGTCCCAAAGCTGCTCCCAGCAGGTGTGCCACAGGGAGGGGTGGAAGGTGGAGGTTCTGTGTCCTAATAAGGGCCTGAGACGGAGAGACGCCTCTTCTTCACAGACAAGTGGGAGCTGGACTCTGACAGAATATCAAAGTGAAAATTAATGCCCACCGCTTGTATATTGCCTAGACGTTACTTTCGAGAGGAAAACAACAGGAGCAGAGCGAAGCTGTACATATGTTAAATTCACATCAGTAATAAAGATTAAATAGAAGTTAATAGCATCCCAGTCATGCTTGTGGAGGTAATCTCCTTTCTGAAAATTCAAAATTAGATTTGGAGGATCGAAGCAAACAGGGGGTGAGACTTTGGCGTAATATTTTAATCAAATTGTCATGAATGAGTGGATACAATTAAGAATTCTGTCAGTCAAAGTGCCGAGGCCCTTTTGTTAGTCAGCGGTGGGAGGGGTGTGCTGGGCCATCGTGGGGAGAGATTCAACTTGACCTTTCCTAGGGTCTTCATTTTTGACCCTGTGGCTGGGCTTTGCCTGTCAGATGACTTTTTTTTTTCTAAATTATGTGTGTGTGCACGAATGTGTGTATCTGTGCATGTGTGTGCACTCATGCATGTGTATACGTAAAGTTGCAAGAGTCTGTGTGTGTCTCTGCATGTGTGTGCATGTGTGCACATATGCGTATGTGCATGGTGTATGCAAATGTGAGTGCACGTATGGGGCCATGCATATGTCTGTGTGTGTGTACAATGCAGGTGTGTATTGTGCATGTATGCACACGTATGCATATGTGTCTGTGTGTGTGCAAAGCAGTGAGAAAGAAGGAATTGGGGCAAACAAAGGATTTATGCTGTGTCACTTGTGGCAAATTCTGTCCGTAAGTACCCCTTTAAATCTCACTCCTTCCCTTTCCTTTGCAGCTGAAGACGGGTGTTTTGTGGGCAAATGTCTATGTGCATAGGATACGTCCACCCAAGTACCTCTGGATAGCTCCATGCAGACAGCTACAGTAATACTGTCCAAGGCCATATGCAAAGAGTAATGTAATTGACATCAATGAATGAGTGAATGACTCATGTATTTGCTAACTTTGACTTTAGTGTCATTGCACAATCAGTGTAACTCTTGAACCAAGTTGCACGCCCTGCTGTCTCTTCTCTTAGTGCTCTGTACTTTTCAACAACTGCTTTTCCTAGCCCCATTTATAATGGTTGAAACACCAGACTATATTTACTCTTTCTCTCTTTCTACCACTCTCTCATCACCGTCCCTTCCCCCACATAACATTGATTTATTTTTAATTTTGATCCATGGGTAGTGCGATCGTAGAGAAAGATGCTGATAAAAATATCTTCCTGTTTTCCTTCTGCAGCAATAGTCTGCCACATAGGTGGATCTTATTTATCAGTGATTATAAATCAATAAGGACCATGCAGAATAGCGGGATGAGCCGGGCTTCCCAAGCCTCTGGAATTACAGACTTCAACATGCATGAATGCAACGTGTCTGATGTGGAATTTATTATTTTAAGCAGATTCAAGTAGATTTGAGTTTTTTTTTTTTTAATTTATTTCCTCCAAGGCGATAGCTGCTACTGCTACTCCATCTTTCTCTTCAAACCCTGTGTTTGGGAAATAGACAAATGCCTTCAGCATAGGATGACAATATGTAATCAGCGTCCCTGTGGTTTATTTTACCTTTTGTTGTAGAAGAGAATTAAGTCGGAGGAACTTAACGTTACTCCCTCCACTTGGGTGAGCATTTAGAGGCCGAAGGACCTAATTATTTTTTAACACTGCCGTTACTGCATTTGCCTGGGGAATTATTTCAAATAAACTGACAGACCTATTGTGCTTGTGACATCACAGCAACTGGCTTTTTACACCGAAAACAAGCCTTCTGTTAATTCAGCAATAACACACCCCGCACGCAAAAAATTGCATTAGCAACGTCTAACCCGAGTGTTGAACACATTCAGAAATAAACACTATTGCACTACAGGGGTTGAAAGGGAATATGCATCAAAATGCCTGGCATTTAATTTTTTCCCCCTTCTTCGGGAATTTAGCCAGTGAAATATAGCTGCCAGTGTCCCAGGCCTGGGCGCGCGCTCCTGCAATATGCTCTCGATCAATCAGATTTGCATAACTAAACTGTCTGCGAGCCCGCTCGGCTGCCCAGGTGCAAGGCCATTTGCATATAGAACAGTGAGGAGGTCCCAGGAGTCACTTCAGACTGGAGCGACTGCTGAGCCCGCAGTCCACACAGCCCAGGAAATGAAATTGGAATGACAAAAAAAATGGGAGTGCTCGCCTGGAAGGGTGAAATATGCAGGCACGTTGCAAAGGTTATGTAGAGATTACCAGGCAGCGGTTTCCAGATGCTGAAAGACCCACTGGTTTCTGAGGCTGAGGTGCCACAGGGTGAGCAAGAGTGCAAGATGAGGGCCCTGGGAGGGCTCCCCTCACCTGCCTGAATCCCCTTGAACCTGTGGAGCTAGATGAGGGCCCTGGGAGGGCTCTCCTCACCTGCCTAAATCCCCTTGAACCTGTGGAGCTATTTTGGGACTTCCAGGGCCCCTCCTTGTGTGGAAAGACTTCCCAGGCCTGATGCCTTTGCAAGACAGGCTTACTGAAGGGCAGTAAGCTCTGGCACCTTGTCCCCCAAATAGCAGGGGCTCATCCTGCTTCTTGGCCTCGTGCATAGTGAATGAACTGCTTTTAAAGTGGCAAGTTCCCTAGGTTGAGTGCTTTGGGTCCTCAGGTTACCCCACCTTACACTAACCCTATGAAGTGAGGCTGTCATCATCCACATTTTCTGGAATGCTCAGAGATGTCAAGTCCCCAGTCCAGGGTCACACTGCCAGGAAGTGGGTGGAGCAGGGAGGGAATCCCAGAAGTGCGAGGAAGAACAGCAGATTATTCGAGGTCAGCCAGCATGTCAGTAATGGACAAGCACTTTGATTTCCTGGGTCTCAGCCAGGACTCGATCTACTAGTCTTTCCTTCTGTAAGGACCAGAGAGTAACCACCAGGCTTTGCAGCAGGGCCACATCTATTTTTTTTTTTCTGTTTTGAAATGGAGTTTCACTCTTGTGCCCAAGCTGGAGTGCAATGGCGTGATCTCAGCTCCCTGCAACCTCCGCCTCCTGGGTTCAAGCGATTCTCCTGCCTCAGCCTCCTGAGTAGCCGGGATTACAGGTGTCCAATACCACACCCGGCTAATTTTTTTGTATTTTTAGTAGAGATGGGGTTTCACCATGTTGGCCAGGCTGGTCTCGAACTCCTGACCTCAGGCAATCCACCGGCCTCAGCCTCCCAAAGTGTTAGGATGACAGGGGTGAGCCACCGCACGGCAGCCACATCGTGACTTTCGTGGGTCCTGGGCACTTTTGCCTTTTGGGGTCTCTTCCTTCGTAAGAAAATACAAAAAATTTTACAACATATTATATAGTGTTTACAATACTGTGCAATATTTTGTCTTTATAATAGAGATAAAGATAGGCCAGGTTGGATATCTTCTTATTATATTCAAGTTTGTCTTCTCATTTTAAAATAAATTAGAATTAAAAGATTTTTGTGAGCCCCTAAAAGTAACTGAGGCCTGAGGCACTGTGCCTGGTTGGCCCAGGGGAGTAGTGGGCCCTGGTTGGCCGGCAACCTGGACTCCCCTTTTCCCACCCATCTCTGCCACTATACGGCAACGCTGTCACAGATGATATCGGGGTGAACGCAGGGACTGTGTCTCCATCACACACCTTGTTGATGGACACAGCAATAGGAATTTCCTATAATTTTCAGGGGTCGCAGAGGCTTCTTCTGAGTTCTTTTCCATCCTTGTACAAATCATTCTTTGCCCAAGGGCCTTGTACCTATGCCATGTAGGTTTCCTGGGCAAAGCCTCCCCTGATGTTGAACTCGGTAACATGAGAAACAACTTCTAGGTACATTGTCTGAGAAATAACTATTTTATTTTTCCCGTGTCCATTAGGGATGGTCCTGTTTTGAGGGGGCTGTCCCTTTGCCCACCAAGTGCTAATGATGCAGAGAATTGTGTTCTCTCCAAGGCTTGGGGCTGAGGAGGCTGAAAACAATGAATGGCACCCCCATCTTCTCCAGCTTTTTCCTCTACCTCTGGTAGAAAATTGTAATGGAAGTTATGTCTTTGTCACCCTAATGTGAATGAATATGAATTGACAAGTGCTTCAGGTAAAGGAAAGGGCACTCTCTTTGTGCCTTCTCCCCTGGCACTTAAGGGGAGTGTGTGGGGTGGGGGGTCAGGCCAATGTCCCTCTTGGTTTGAATGTCACTTTTCAAACTGGGGGCATCCTGCGTGGTTCCCATGGCAACAGCTTTTTGTGTAGGGGGGAAGGGTCATGCACTGTGACCTCGGTGGAAAGGACAACAACAGCGTGCCCGTCTTTCCGTGTTTTTGTCTCTCCTGATGGATTTGAATCCAACCTTGAAACTGGGTGAATAGAGGGCAAAGAACATGAAACAAACATGGGGGGTCTGATCACGGGGCCGGGGAGGGCTGTGCTTGGCCTTTGCTTACCGGGGGTACAGGATGAGCAGCCCAGGCCATGAGCTCCATATGTGGGCTACCAGCATCTTGAGTTGTAGTTGAGGTTCCCAGCTAACCTGGTTTCTGGTTGGCTGCCTGGCCCTGGTGAGTGTTGCTGACAAGCTGTGGCAGAGCTTCCAAGAAGTCCCGTCTGAAAACGGAGCCAGGGAAGCCCCTTCTGCCTCTGGTCCTTATTTCTCACCTAACTACTGCAGGGCCTCGTTCCTCTCGGGGTCTCACTTGTCCCCTAGGATAGCTTCCTTTTCTCTGGGGATCCGAAGGCAGGTATCAGCACCAGGTACTGATGGCATTCTGGCTTTGTGCCCCAAATCTCCACGGAGCCATGCAGCCATCTACTCAGAGGCTGCTTGCTGAGGGCCCAGAGGGCGGATGCTGGAGACACAGGGCGCAGAAAACAGAGCTAGTTGCTGCCCTTAAGGGCTTAAGGCTGATGACAGAGATAGGCATTAAGCAAATACCTTATGAATATATACTTATCAATAGTGGTAAATGCTAGCTATGTTCAGCCAGTTTAAGAACTTAGTGAGTGCCTGTGTGTGGTCAGACAGGGTGCAAAGAGCTAGGAACTCAAAGATAAAGAAGCCACAGACTCTCTCTAAAGGGAGAAATGATCATGCAATAAACCTTCTGACCGACTTGGTATAAGGAAAAGCATGTTCCCCCTGGCTCCACCCAGGATGACCCAGCTTCTCAAGCGGGATCTGCACTTCCTAGATAAGTTTTCTCTAAGCCACAGTTCCTCAACCCTAGAGGAGGGTAATAGGGCCTGCCTGTAAGTAAGGATGACATGGCATAGGGCACTCTTAGCACGGTGCCTTGTAGGGAGGAAGTGCTCAGAACTGGTGGCAATCATGGTTATCGTAACAGAAGAGGTGGAGGGCACAGGGCACTCTGGAAAGAACACCAACTTGGCATCAGGAGATTGCCACATGACCATTTACCAGCAAGACACTTAACTTCTCTGATCCCAGTGGCTTCCATTTGCAATGTACTTGGGTTTGATTTGTGGCAGGAAAAGTAATTGTGTCTTTTTGGGGGTGACCCAGTTTCAGCACCAAGGTTCTGGTTTCCTTTGCCCAGGGTGCTTAAGCATCGTGCTTGAAATAGCTCCATTCTCTCTGTTGTATTTGTGCTGTGGAAGAGGGACAAACTCCTGCTTCCTGAGACTCCCAGAGGGAAGTGGGAGGTGGGAGGACAGGAGGGCAGGTGTGATAGGGGCAGGGTGATATAGGAAGGGAAGGACAAGTCCTCCCCCTTCTTCCTTCTCTTTCTCCTTCTTTTTCTTTTTGCCTTTTTTCATCCCTCCCTTTTCCCTCTCTCCCTTCCTCCTTTCCTCTGTCCCTCCTTCCTCCCATGAATAGTTTCCATCATGGACTTATCACTTTTTTGGGTGCTGGGGATTCCTGTACCTATATCTGGCATGACCTATAGTATGTGCTCAATAAATATTTGACAAGCAAACCAATGAATGCAGTAAAGCAATGCTTACTTTGAAGCAGTGCTTCTCAATGCTGGCTGCATGTCAGAATCACCAAGCGAGCTTTAACCATGTCCACGCCTGGAGCCCACCCCAGACTAAGTGAATCCACATCTTAGAGTAAGGAAAGCACTTTTGCTCTAATGGAAGCAGCAGATGGCAAAGGGCATGTAGAATGGTCAGTTGGCTAGCTGATAGGGCAGAGGCTTGGGGACCTCCAGCCCTGTAGTCCTTGGTTCACTTTTTGCTTTCCCAAGGCCATGGTAAAGCACCTTGGCATTGAGGATAGCTGGAGAGTTCAGGGTGAGATGCTGTAGTCCATCACTTCTCTTATAAGAGAGTTTTTACCAAGAAGTCGGGTTGAGATGGCAAAGAAGGTAATGAGGGCTGAGAAGAAATTCGTACATCTGCTTAGAACTTCACTCTTACTGAATATTAATACACAAACTCACTTTAACTGTGGGATCTCCTTGGAAGAATTACTGTGCCCCTTTTGCAGATGGGAAGCTGAGGTGCAAGTTATTGCATGACTGCTCTCATGTCACTCAGATTTGAAGGAGGACAACCAGGATTCAGACCAAGAACTTCTGCTTTCAAGCACCTGACTACAGATGTGCAAATTCTTGAAGGCAAAGGGGAAAGAGGCCAGATTTAACCACAATTCATAAGACTCCAAAGCTATTGAAAGGAGGGAGATGTTAATTCCTGATGCTCCTGGAGTTTAAAACTAGTTGATCACCCATCACCTTAGCATACAAACCAAGACAGTCTGGGAATGAACTTTGAGCAGGATGCCATGCCACAGAGGCTATGGAAGTTTAGAAAAGTGTAGTATAGGCTGGTGAAATCAAGGAAGGCTGCCTGAAGGAGGATGACTGAATTGGAAGTTGAACAATGACAGGAATTCAGAGTAGACAGGATTGGGAGGAGGCCTTAGCAGTGAGGGGATATATGAACAAAGGGACAGATTTATTTATTTATTCATTTAATTTATTTTTTATTTCAATAGCTTTTGAGGGAGTAGGTGGTTTTTTAGTTCTATATAAGTTCTTTACTGGTGATTTCTGAGGTTTTGGTGCACCCATCACCCGAGCAGTGTATATAATATACAACTATTATGTACCCATCATGTAGTCTTTTATCTTCCCCTCACCAAATCGCCAAAGCCCATTATATCATTCTTATGCCTTTGAGTCCTCATAGCATAGCTCCCACTTACAAGTGAGAGCATATATTTGGTTTTCCATTCCTGAGTTACTTCACTTAGAATGATGGTCTTTGACTCCATCCAGGTTGTTAAGAATGCCATCATTTTGTTAAAGGGACAGATTTTTAAAATAAAGTTTTGTATACATGATCTATTGTATAACAGACCACCCCAAAATGCAGTAACTTAAGATGACACACATTTGTTAGGGCTCATGAGCCCATGGATCAGCTGGACAGTTAGACTTTCCTGGATTAGTCTTAACTGATCTCATGTGCTGGGCTCCTCTGTGGGTCTATTGGGGGCTGGCTGTCTGGGATATCCTCACTCGTGTCTGGTGTCTGGCTGGAGCGGTGTTTCCATCATCCACTAGGCTAGGCCTGGCTCATTTATTCAGCAGCTGGCCAGCATTTTTAGAGAGAACAGAAGCACATGGACTTCCCGAAGCCTAGAATGGGCACCCTGTCCTCTCCAGCTCATTCTAATAGTCAAGGCCTGCCCAGCTTCAAGTGGTTGTGCGACGACCTCAATCTTTTGGTAAAAGGAGCTGTAAAGTCACTTGCAGAGTGCAGTGGGTACAGGGAGGGGAATAGTTGAGGCTATTTTTGCAAATAATTTTTTCTCTGTTTCTTCCTCCGTCTCCTCTTTTTCTCCCTCTCTTTCTCCCTCCCTCCATCTCTTCCTTTCTGTCATCCATGAATATTTCCTCTTTTCCTTCCATGACTATTTATTGGGCACCATTTTGGGCTCATCCCTGTGTTAGGAACTAGAGAGATGGAACTAAATGGAACTTCAGTGGTCCCTGCCTCACGGAGCTTACATTCTGATGAGGCAAGACAAGTGTTGATCAAATAATCACCATGTGCTTGATTATACCCTATGGTAAATGCGATTTTAAAAATAAGCTCAACCCAGCACTATTCACAATAGGCAAGCTATAGAATCAACCTAACTGTCCATCAATGGATAGATGGACTTAAAAACGTGATATGTGTATGTATATGGGACCATGAATAACTTAGGGTCACTTTCATTGCATGTATACATTACACACACACACACACACACACACACACACACACACACACACACACACACAGGAATACTATTCAGCCATAAAAGGGAATGAAATCTTGTCATCAGCATCAACACGGATAGAACTGGAAGTCATTATGTTAAGTAAGCCAGGCACAGAAAGATAAATGACACATGTTCTCACTCATATGTAGAAACTAAGAAAGTGGATCTCATGCAGGTAGAGGGTTGATTGGTGGTAACCAGAGGCTGGGAAGGAAAGCAAGGAGAAGGGGGATAAAGGGAGACTGGTTGATGGGTCCCAACACGAAGTTAGATAGAAGGAATTCTTTCTAGTGCTCGATAGCACAGTAAGGCAACATCTTTAGCAATAATTTGTTTTGCAGTTCAAAGCAGCTGTGGGAGATGACCCAGAATGTCTCCAACATATGTAAAAGGTGAATATTTGTGGCGATGATGTTGCAGTTGACCTGATTTGATCATTACACAGTGTACACATGTGTCAAAATATCACACGTATCCCAAAATATATACAACTATTATGTACCAATAACATACACACACACACAAAAGTTCACAGCCATTGTGGAAAACAGTTTGTTGATTCTTCAATAAGTTATATATGGAGTTACCATATGATATAGCAATTTTATTTCTAGCTATGTAAGTAGAAGAATTGGAATCAGGTACTCAAAAACGTGTAGCTGAAACAAATGTTTATTGTAGCCATATTCATGATAGCCAAGAGGTGAAGAAAAACCCAAATATCCATCCACTGATGAAATAAAATGTGGTATGTACAAACAATAAAATAGTATTTAACCATAAAAAGGAATGAGCCTTGTGAGGACATTATGTGACGTGAAAGAAATCAGTCACAAAGGCCACATACTGTGTGAACCCACTTATAGGAAATGCCCAGAACAGGCAAATCTGTGGAGACAGAAAGCAGATTGGTGGTTGCCAGGGGCTGGGAAAGGGGGAGTGGGGAGTGGCTGCTGATGGGTATCGGGCTTCTTTTAGGGTGATGAAATGGTCTGGAACTGGATTGTGGTGATAATTACACAACATTGCCAATGTGCTTAAAAGCCACTGAATTGCACATTTCAAAACGGTTAAAGTGGGGAATTTCATTTTGTGGATTTTATCTCTCTCTCTCTTCTCTCTCACACACACAGAAGTGCAACGAGCTGGGGGAGCAGTGGCCAGCGGTTCCATGGGTCTGGGAGTCTGAGGGGTCCCCTAGAGAAGTGCGATGTGGGGGTGTTCCCAGAGCGCGTGCTGTGGCTCTGGAGGGTGGGGCTCTGAGGACGGGGTCCTGCCTGCACGGACCTGGAGCCCACCCTAAAGACGCTCTTTCAAGGACGCTTCAAGTCCCAACCCACCCAGCTGCGTGGCGCTCCCCACCTCCGGGAGTCCTGTTGGGGTTGGGGGTGACTCCAGCAGTCCCGCATGTGCAGATCCAGGTTCCCCTCCCTTCCAGGCTGCCTCTTGCACAACAGCGCCGCGCAGGAGCCACCCCTGGGCCAGGGAGCCCGAGCCGTGGGATCCGCGACAGTTCCTGGGCCTCTGCTCCCGGGTGCTGGCGGCCGCTGAGATTTGCTCCTTCCTTTCCGCAAGTCGGAGCGGGCGCGGGCCCCCAGCAGGTGCGGCCTCCGGTGAGGTGCAGCCCGTCGTCCCCGCTCCCGCCACAGCGCCCGGCCTGCCGAGCGCGCCCTGCTCCCGCTCTCGCCGCGCTCTTAGCGCTCCGGGTGGCCGGGGCGCGGAGCAGCAGCTAGTGGCGCGGTGGGCATCTGCGCGGCCTGTTCTGTCCCCACGCGTGACCACGCCGCCGTGATCGCTGCGGCGGCGGAATCCCACGGTGCAGGTCCAGAGCTGCACCGAGCCGCGCGCCCAGCTCCTCCGGGGCCTGGGTTTAGGGTCCGCTGCTCTTCCCAAATTCCAGAGGCTGGAAGGGATGAGAAGAAGTGGCC